>UYYA01000583.1:0-45385 GCA_900624975.1 Angiostrongylus costaricensis | reverse complement strand
TGGGCGCGTCGTTCTCCTTGTAAACTTATCTCGTGGCGTTACTATTTCGTAGCCATTGGAGATGGCTATTTGCCGAGCCAAATCGCGCGATTCTTCCTTTAGTTCCGTGGTAGTGCACACAGAGATGGCTGTTCGAAACATGTTTCTCACAATCGCCCTCTTTGTGTGTGAAGCGTGGGAAGAAAGGAAATGAACAAGAATGTTCTTGTTATTTGGCTTTCGATACCACTGGTCAGGTAACCGCTAGTTGATAGGTTTATTTGAACGTCCAAAAACGGAAGCCAGTTTTTTCTCGGTTTCTCCCGGGTGAACTTTATGTACTCGGACCGCTCGTTCAATAATTCAAAGCATTTATCCATCTCCTCCTGCGTAGAGAAGACGACAAAACAATCATCTACATATCTACAGTAGAGTAGTGGCCGGAGATCGAAAACGGGAACTTCTATCTTAGACATAAACACAATGGCCAGGCTTGGTGCCAATCGCTGTCCCATTGCCAACCCCCTTATTTGCGCGAAATATTTCCCAGACCATCTGAAAATCGAGCAGTTTAGGCATTCCTTTAAGAGAGCAATCGGCTGCTGGATGGACAAGCCATGCATATTTATTCTTCCTTCATGTTCAACAAGAAGTTCGAAGATGGCTTGCATTGCGGAGTCATTCGATACGTTGGTGTACAGTGCGGTAACGTCGAAAGACTCCATCACGTACGCGTTATTGGGAGACGCGTTACGTAGACGTTCTAGGAACATTTGGGTGTTTGTGAGGTGAGCTGGAATGTGGTTAAGCAACTGGGTAAGTTTCAGGCTTAAAAACCAGGTTATTCTATCCGTTGGCCCGTCTACACAGCTGATGATCGGTCTAACCTTAACTGATGACGGATTGGTTGACGCATGATCATCAGGTGATACCAACTTATGTGTTTTAATAAGTAGGTATAGGACGGAACATGTTGGTCTATCGATTTTAAAGTGCGAAATAACCGATGATTTTAAACCCGCAGCCTTTGCCACGCTGACCCATTGATTGTTTAGTTTTCGGTATTGACTTTTATATTCCTTTTCAGAGGATGGGCGGTAGAGAGTAGCATCACTAAGATGTTCCTCTGTTATCTCAACATCCAGCTGGCGAGGGATAACTACGAACTCTTCCCCCTTATCACTAACAGACAATCTTATTACAATGTTTAAGGTTTTGTTTTCTGCCTTCTATAATTTTCATGGCAGGTTACTAAGCGAAATACAACCACAACGTTGCTGAGATATTTGCAAAACTCTGGACCGCAGGTGTCTATGGTGGGGAACGAACGCGCTATTATCCTTTCCGGAGAGTAACGCGTTCACCACCACACCATGCTGGTCCTTAGACAATCTTATTGTTTTCGAGTTTATTAATTCTCTAATTTCTCGCTTGCCACATTTTTGTGCGGCTGTAAGGTTAGAGTTAAACCTTCTATCGCGGTGGTGATCAAGGGTCTTGAGAACGCCGTCCGAAAACACGCGGAATTTTATGTCAACTCCATCGTTAGGGTCCTGCTGTCTAAAGAACGTTTTTGGTAAAGAGATGGTCGTAGTGTCGCCGCTTCTTGATTTTTATCTCTATTTGATGTTTCTTCCTTGGCCTGGTAGCGGAGTCGATCTTGAAGCTCATAAAGGTTGCATGCTATCCTAAGCAGGGTCGTTTTAGAAATAGGCTGTGATGGTGCGAAACTTATGCCCAATTCTGATAGCGAGCGCGCATTCTCAGGTATTTTTATGCACCCAATTCTCAGGTATTGTTATGTTATCTTGTTAATAATGCTTCATTAAGGAAGAAGAACGTTTCGGTCATTTGGCTTTCCTCAGACTATGGAGAAATCAGATTGAATCCACTCAACAAAGCGCTTTCATAAACAATGCGGAAGAAAGCTTAACACCTAGATTTCAGAGGCACAGGAGACTTCTTTTAAATACTTCATTTTCCAAAAGTGGTTCATTTCTTCATAATCTCTTTCGAAACCATTCCTCGACATCTTGTCTTTTGTAAAACTTCCAGCAATTGAAGAGACCAGGTGCATGGAGCCCTAAGCGGGTGAGGAATGCACCCTGCCCCAGGCCAAAAAAATCTTGGGGTGTGGCGCGAGGTCACGCGTAACAACAACGCGCTCTTCCTTACGGTTCGTCTTCGGAATTTTTGAGTTTATGCTTACTTTAAAGAACTTTTGTTTTGCGTTTCTTCTAGGCAACAAGAATCACCAACCTCTTGATAGCATTTTGACCTACGGTGAAATTGGACTCACATGATATCAAGGGACGTCCAGCAACAGGGATGAAATTAGATGAAGCTCCTTAGCATTTTCGAAAATCAAGTCCTCACAAAAATATGGCTATGATACTTTTATTTCCCAGAGCACAAATCACCGGTTACATGACCTTTCTGATGGCGCATAAAATCTTGGCGAAACTATCAAACAGAGAAATCTTCCACGGATAAGCAGTTGCTGAAGAGATCATCGAGAACTTGTCATGCACAGTGTATGTTTCATAAGCACCTAGATGCCAAACGACCGAATATAAGCTAATGTCAAATGCCTCTAATAATAAAGAAACAATCAAAATATTTTTCCTAAAGCATGAAATGCCACAAAACATTCAGAAGGGAATTATGAGCACGATGAATACCAACTTTAACAAGAACCAACTATTTTGTAGAACACATAGCTTTCATGTACATTTGCTCGATTTTTCCAGGAGCCTTTCGGAAATCTTCTGCCGCTCTGAGTATTGGCTCCCTCTGAAAACACTATAATATTTAGGAATGATGGAAAGTATTTCCATAGAGGAAAATTTACTTGGTTAGCAGCTATCCGTCCAGTCAATAAAAAGAAAGTCACGTACCGCCCAGTCTTTTTCGTTACGCTTATTAAGCACAACAAAACTACAATTTTAACCTTTTTTATCCACTCCCCATTCCTTTTAACAGCAAGGTATTTAGCGAAATATAACTACTATAATGCTGAGATATTTGCAAAACACCGGATCGCAGGTGTCTGCGGTGGGGAACGAACGCGCTATTGTGCCTTTCCGGAGAGTGCCGCGTTCAACACCACACCATGCTGGTACTTCGTTTCGCCTGTCTCTCGGCTAGTTCTATCGATCTTTTGTCATCAGCAATCACCCGTCAACGGGATTGATCTGGGGAGCACAAATCAGCAACGAACCCGGTTAAGCTGAGGCTGCACTTATAATCACAATTTTAACTTATTGTTATTGTTGTTATTGTTGTTGCTTTGTTGCTTATTGTTGTTGTTTACTGCCTACGTTTTTTAACGGCAGGGTAAAGATTTCGAAGTATAACTTCAACGATGCTGAGATATTCGCAGCTGACAGGGTTCGCTGCCTATTTGGGCTCCCCAGATAAATCCCGCTGAGGGGTGATTGCTGATGACAAAAGATCGATAGAACTAGCTGAGAGACAGGTGAAACGAAGGGCCCACGTGGTGTGGTGGTGAACGCGTTACTCCCGACGAAATAAAATAGCGCATTCGTTCCCCACCGCAGACACCTGCGGTCCGGAGTTTTGCAAATATCTCAGCATTATAGTAGCTGTATTTCGCAAAACTACAATTGTTAGCGTGTGACTGATGTCCCTTCCTAGAAAGATAGAAAACTGCAAGATATGAAACATTATAATAACTCATAAGGCACCACTCACCAAGGATAGTCATCCTTCTCAAATATCAGGTCTTTGGAGCAGAGCACACATTTTGCAGCCGGAGGTTCGCTTCCGCTTCCAGAATACACGAAGCCGGCTCTAGCCAACTGAAATCAAACTGGAGCTAACACAGAACAATCGGATAGAGGAGGAAACAACGACGGCAAATAGGTGAAACAGGAAGCAATAGATATTAGTTCCAAATGATTCGTAGAGCACTGAACCTAGGACTCACCGCAACAGAAGAACAGGGTGAATGAGCATAGAAGAGCACAGTTGACTCCTCACTGGCAATCTCGTCGAAGAGCTTTATTACCGTAACCGCTTTATTAAGGGAAAATAAACCGCTAAACTTTATAACCGCTTTATTAAGGAAAAAAATATGGTTTTAAAACAATGACCCAATTCCATAGCAAAACCAGATATATTGGTGGGGAATGAGTTTTCACACATACAAATGCATCCGCACTTTAATGGTATCCACGAATTGATTATAAAAAGTCATGTCACCACTTCTGCAAAAGTTTACGAATCCCTTTCTCATTTCTATAATTTTCCTATCGTGACCAACTATTAGACTAGAGCTTTAAAGTTATTATTTGGATTTTCCTTCTGTAACGGACTCATTAGGGGTGGAATAAAGAGTAGTCGAGATGCCTATCATTACGAGCTCGGCGCTAGTCTGATCGCGCTCCGGTCGAACCAACTCCTATAGCTCTGGGGTCGGCAAATTGATGCCTGACTTATCCCAAAAAGATCGCTCTCTGCGATCCAAGTGGGAAAGCTGTAGCCACACTATCTCAGGACCCCACGAAGAATCGACTCGACCAGCAATCAACAACGTTCATGGTAAAAGGGAAATCCTCAAGCAGCCGAATCCACACGCGAAAAAACTTAGAAGACCATAGTGAATGATGGATGCGAGAAAGAGAATCGAATATCAGAAGTGCTAGGATCCGCATAGTAGATGTGAACGACGGTGGTGTTGGAAATACAAAAAACACTCATTTCCACCTTTTCCAATATTGACAGTTTTCGTTTTGTAAAGAAATATTTCGTACTACTCGCACTCCATACATACCGAGGAAAAAATCATGCAACAGTTTCCTTCTCAATATTCTTCACTTTTCACTCCAGCCCATTTCGAAATTGCTGTTTAACAATCGGTAAGAAAACGAAACACGTAATAGTGCTATTCCTTCATTCCCTCAGTTGCTTGCCGCATCATCGTTCCAAGACCTGTCAACCCTAAACAAAATTTATCTCATCCGATACAGAACTTCATTAATTGAAACAGAAATAGAGAGAAATTAGAATCTTTTTCAAAGCGACACATGTTTCATCACGGTTAAGCAGCATTTTGTGGATCCCAGAAGTCGTGTTCTCTTCCTATTTCCATTGAAGCTCGTATTACACATACGAGTGCACTCCAAAAAACGGAATTCCGTCCACAAAGACGTGTAGACCTTGCTCAATGTGTCGTGTTAGATGTTAGCCAGTGCAAGCCTTGGGCTGGAAATTGCGAGATTTTAAGCTTCAGTGGTAAACGAGGGTTTATTCTAACAATCAACTCGGTCGACTTTCAACGATATCCATAAAGACGAAAAAGTCCTCAACTGACGGCGGAACCAACAAGTAAGTCCGAGGTCCTCGATGGATGCGAGACAATTAACCAAACGAAAGTGATAAAATCTGCAAACTTGTAGACATACCACATAAATCAATAAACAGATAATGTTTAAAGGTTTAGAGGCTTTCTTTTTTCAACCTTTTGAGCAATTCGTATGTTTAGTTTAAGGATTTTTTGTTCTGTGCTTCTTCTACGCAACAAGAAGCATAACCTTCTTCATCGCATCTTGACCTACGGTGAAAATTCGATTCCGCATGACATCAGACGGTGCTCAGTATTTAGGATGAAGTTGGATGAAGCTCCAAGACATTTTCGAAAGCCGATCGATTTCGATCAGATTGAATCTCCTCAGCGAAACACTTTCATAATCTCAACAGAGAAAAACTTGACAACTAAATTTCAATCGCGTTGGAAACACCTCCTACTAAACACTCACCGTTTTTCAAAAACTTTTTTCCCATAACCTCTAGGATAACCATTCCTCAACGTTTTGTCTTTTGTAGGTCTTCCAGTTATTTAAGGAGAACAGACGCACATAGCCCTTCATGGGCGAGAAACGTGCCCGGCACGGCTCGAAGAAATCAGCTCGAGCTATGGCGCGCTTGAAAGAGTTTGTCCAGAACAAAAGGCCCAGTGCTTGTCAACATCGATTGTCGATGTCCAAAATATTGACAGAGCAATTCGGAAGTACAGTCGAGATAAACCATTTCCGTAGTTCTGCAAAATATGTTTCGAGTCATACTACTTTTACAACTGAACAAATAGCGAAGGTGATTAAACTGTTTGACATTAAAATCTCAGCTTTAAAACGAGACTTTCATCTCGACTTCGTGTATACCATCCATAGTATGCTGTCGGTGGTTACACTCGAGTTCAATCCTTGTTCGCGGCATAGGTCGTCAAAACCAACCTTGTTTTTAATAGTTTCCAGGAGCTCTCGAACTCAAAAATTCGGTGGATTTATTTCCGTTCTGTTAGTAGGAAATTTGTCCCTTACCAAAATCCCAGAAAATTACATCCCTCAGTATTAGCTTTGTCATCTTCGCTTTGCCTATGTGTTCACTCATGTTAAAAGATCGTAATAAAATCTTCTTATCACCAAGAGAAGACTAACTTAAAAAAGCGGCTTGGTAGGCATGTGTGCTGACTTCCTCACTTGCATTGATGATCAAAAAAGAGCGTACCCCTTTGCACTTATTGATCCCGAATTCTCCTTTGAGAAACACTGAGTTTGTGAAGACTTTCTCCTTGAGGCTAACCATCGGGCAGTAGAACTGACAATTGTGAGCGTCTTCAACATTTCGCGGAAATCTTTTTCTGTGTCTGGGATGAAGCTTAGGTTTCAGCCGTCAAGAATGTATAGATTTTCCGAGAAAAGCCGGTGATTTTTTGACAACCGAACCACTTGAGGAGTTGACAATGTGCTACTGGAAAAACTTTGTTCTACCGTTCTATGTTGTTATCAACAGATAGACATTATCAACGACAACCGTCCTCTATAAAAGAGCGCTGCCGGGTGAGCTTGAAATAGAGGAAAAGAGTCCGAAATGTAAGCAAAATAGAACTTTTCCAGGTTGACGACTGTCACGACGTGTGACTTGGGCAAGTCATCGATTGATCACCAAAATAAGCCATGAGAAGGAAAAGGACATCTACATAGGTTATACCGTCCATTCCTGGCTCCACATGTGGTTGTATAGAATGCAGTGTCCGCTATCTGTCAATGTCACTGTCAAATCAGTTACTTAAGGGATATATTAACGCCAAACGGCTTTTTATTATTTATTATTTTTACTATTATTTTCACACACTTACTTGGATGCTTGCATGGCCCTTCCTCAGCAACCAGTTGCGCGGGCCCCACCACAATTTCCATTCTTCTAAAACTTTCTGGTTTAGCCACTGTGGCTTCCTGGAGTCCCGAGGACAGCGTAACCAATGTCAGCCTTAATACATACATATGTATGTATTTATATATATATATATATATATATATATAAGTGGTTAAGTGGCAGTGGTCGGACGCACCCTGCAATCCCAATGGGATCGTTCAGCACGCCCTGGGCTCGCCAAGCCTTCTATCCCTCCGGAGTCGGAAAATTGGTACCAGACTTGTCTAGGAGGAAAACAGCATTGGCGCGATACATCGGTAGGCCACCGCGAGTTATTGTAAAGACCAGATGTGTATTCAGTCACCTCCAACGATTTATAATGAAGTTGAATGCATGACGCATCCCTTAAGGATTGATCAACACGGAGAGCTCTACCTTTTATTTATCTTTTACACGGATGATTGCTTGTGGCAACTATAGGTTACAACATGACTGATAGAAAGGCGAAACGAAAGGACCGCATGGTGCGGTGGTGAACACGTTAGACCCCGTAAAGGGCACCAGCGAGTTGGATTCCTACAGCAAACGCCTGCAGTTCAGAGTTCTGCAAATATCTCAGCATCATTGCGTTTAATATATATATATATATATATATATATATATACAACGTTTCCGTTTCGAAGCTGGAAGCAAGGTGACGTTTCGATATATCAAGACCATAAGCATTTCTGCAGTTGTCCAATTTGTCTCCCACTTCATCGAGATTGACAAATTGGAACTGAAATATGTTTCTCGCATACATCGTTTTAAAAGTGAGCGTTTTAGAGTGTCGAAAAAGGAAACAATTTACACGTTACAGTAGAGAAGATCATTTAAATGTGATAGTAACGTGGAACTCAACTTTCCTTCACGTGTAATTCTCAGCATTGCTTCACAAACAGCAATTTCTTTACATTTTCATTGCAGAGATTTGACAACGCTTTTATTTCTAAGTAGTCTCCTATGCAATTATTTCTTGAAGGCGACTAGACTTTCAGACGATCTCAAACGCTATTTCTGGTGCCGATCTTTTAAAGTGCTCACCACAGCCACCTTACCACCTGCTCACCTTATCGCATCAATCCTGAATTTTTGCCGACAGAAATAAATAGAGATATAGATAGAGATAGATATAAAAAATAGAGATAAAAGTCAAGAGGGGGCGACACTACCACCATCTCCTTTCTATAAAACGTTTTTTAGACAGCAGGATCCTAACGATGGAGTAGACATAAAATTCCGCATGTTTTCGGACGGCTTTCTCAGACCCTTAATCATTGCCGCGATAGAATGTTTATCTCTAACCTTACAGCAGCACAAAAATGTGTCATGCGAGAAATTAGAAAATTAATAAACTCGAAAACAATAAGATTGTCTGTTAGCGATAAGGGGGAAGAGCTGGTAGTTATTCCTCGCCAGCTGGATGTTGAGATAACAGAGGAACATCTTAGTGATGCTACTCTCTATCGCCCATCCTCTGAAAAGGAATATAAAAGTCAATACCGAAAGCTAAACAATCAATGGGTCAGCGTGGCAAAGGCTGCGGGTTTAAAATCATCGGTTATTTCGTACTTTAAAATCGATAGACCAACATGTTCCGTCCTATACCTACTTATTAAAACACATAAGTTGGTATCACCTGATGATCATTCGTCAACCAATCCGTCATCATTTAAGGTTAGATCGATCATCAGCTGTGTAAACGGGCCAACGGATAGAATAACCTGGTGCTTAACCACATTCCATCTCACCTCACAAACACCCAAATGTTCCTAGAACGTCTACGCAACGCGTCTCCTAATAACGCGTACGTGATGGAGTCTTTCGACGTTACCGCACTGTACACCAACGTGTCGAATGACTCCGCAATGCATGCCATCTTCGAACTTCTTGCTGAACACGAAGGAGGAATAAATATGCATGGCTTGTCCATCCAGCAGCTAATGGCTCTCTTAAAGGAATGCCTAAACTGCTCGATTTTCAGTTGGTCTGGGAAATATTTCGCGCAAATAAGGGGGTTGGCAATGGGACAGCGATTGGCACCAAGCCTGGCAATTGTGTTTATGTCTGAGATAGAAGCTCCCGCTCTCGATCTCCGGCCACTACTCTACTGTAGATATGTAGATGATTGCTTTGTCGTCTTCTCTACGCAGAAGGAGATGGACAAATGCTTTGAATTAATGAACAAGCAGTCTGAGTACTTAAAGTTCACCCGGGAAAAACCGAACAAAAACCGGCTTCCGTTTTTAAACGTTCAAATAAACCTATCAAGTAGCAGTTATATAACAAAGTGGTACTGAAAACCAAGTAATAAGAACATCCTCGCTCGTATCCTTTCTTCCCACACTTCACACCCAAAGAGGGTGCTTGTGAGAAATGTTTCCAACAGCCAACTCTGTGTGCACAAGTAGGGACCTAAGGGTAGAATCGCGCAACGTGGCTCGACAAATAGCCATCTCCAATGGCTACGAAATAGTAATCCCACGGGATAAGTTTAGAAGGAGAGCGACGCTCCCACGTGGAACATTTGGCCAAAAGAAAGCCCCGTTTATGTTGCCTTTTATAAGCGATGAAGTAAGTGTAGCTATTAAACGATGCTTAAAAAGGGCAGGTCTAGAGGAAACGGTAGCGGTAGATGAAATACCACCGGCTACTCTACGCCGTCCGTTAGTTCGCAACCGACTGTATTACCGTCTATGTGAAGCAACAAATTGCGTAATTTGCCCTTATGGCAGAGACGATGATTGCATGAGTTCAGGTACGATATACCTGATCTCGTGTAACAATTGCGGAGATGAATATATTGGTGAAACGGACAGACCTTTGTGTATCCGTGTAAAAGAACACCTAGATGGCAAACGAAAACTAAGACGAAGCACCCCACTAGGCACGCATAGGATACAAAAGCATAGCGGAGACGATTTTGAAGTAAAAGTCAATATCCTTGCACAGGAGACTAAAACACCAGCGCGAAAACTTCTTGAGGGTTTCTGGATAAATACCAAAAACCCTACAATGAATAGCAGGGAGGAATGGCCAGAGGTCATACGCGCCCTGACCCCGTATGTTCGCATCAATTTCTGATGTGGAATGGTGCTGTCATCAACCATACGCGACTATAATCAGCTGTTCTAAACTTCCTCATTGGAAGTCACGTAAAAAGCGGTGTGTTTCGAAAAGCTGTTTATCATGTAATTACCATAGCGTTTTTCGTCTTTTTGTAAGTGTTATTGAAGCCTTTGGCCTAGTAGATTGTATATCAGTGTACCCTTCCAGGCTCTGTGTATTGTATTGTGTTTTTCTATGGAAGTAAATGTATGCTGTTTAAAAACCTCGCGATTGCTGAACAAGAAAACGACGCATTCATATTCCAATGCCAAGGTTAAGAGAAAGTCGATCCTGGGAACAGTGTAGAAAATGTTACTCGATCTCTGAATCGCCAAGCAAACACTCAATTTTTAGAAATTGCAATCTGTCGAAGCGTGTTCTTTTTGTTGGACCCAATCCAAACACTAGAGGTCACTTTTTGCATTGGTCCTGATAGTTCGGCTCTCCTTATCATTGTGATTGGACAAGTATCGTCGAATCTTTCACTGAAGATGTTGGATACTTCTCAAAGATGTTTATTTTTCTGATTCCTCCGCTCTGTGAGTGGACTGTTTGTTCCAGCTGGTTTTCGACTGGAACAACTTTTTGTCTCATGGTCGCGCTTTGCAAAACCGTACGCGCATCATCTGCGTACAGGATTTCTGCACCGCACTGCCAGTGCACGAACACTTGCAAGCATGCAAAATCTATGCTTTGATCAATTTTTTGATGTCCTTACTTCTCAGTGTCAGTTATCTACGACGTCGAGCAGTTTCGTGTTTACCGTGTGCGCATGTTATTACGCACCCACCTCTGCTCATCGAAGTCTACTGACGTAGCTATGGAAGTTTCATTCCAGTCTTTCATGGTATGACTCGCAGCTATTCTATCACCGCGTGAAGATTTTCCTCCTGTCGTTTACGAAGTTTAAGAATTTACGTTGACTGCCTGACTGTATATTATTTTTCATCCTGATATCCGGTTATTCTCAAAATACATTTGAACTGCTTTTTACTACACCGTCCCTCTTGCTGTGCTAAATAAGAAAAAGTCAAGTAATTTTGGCGCGCTCAACAGATTTTTGAACGTCTAACTTTCAAACAGATCTGAGGATTGTCTAAACAATAAAAAATAAAAATCGAGATATCATTTCCAAAACCGACTTTCAGTTAACCTCGGCATTGATTCATAATTCGATGTTTTTCTTCAATAAGCAGTCACGAGGTTGTTATTATAGAATTTATTAGGATACAATAGCTGCCGTTTCGGCGGTTTCGCCTTCTTCAGAGCCTGGAAAGGTCGAATTGAGACGAGATCTACTCAGCCAAACACTTCCATAACCCCAGCAGATAGCAGATAGAAAACTTAACAAATAAATTTGTATTCCCATAAGAAACAGCTTCATTTAAACACTGCCGTTTATTTGTTGTAATCATTTAAGTTAGTTAATGGATAGCAGAGGCACAGAGTAATACATGGGCAATGACTGTGTCTGTGTCAGGTCACTGGATTAGTCTGAGGTATGGCGCCAGGTTACGCGTGATGACAAGACACTCCTCCTTGTGGTTCATTTTTGAATTTTTGGAATTGATCCAAAGCGCTTCAAAAGTTTTACGCGCTGATGTTTTCAATTCCTGCGTGGGGATAGTGACTCCTACTTTAAAATCTTCTCCGTTGTGTTCCTGCATCCTATGCGCGCCTAATGGAGTGTTTGGTTTTAATTTAGATTTACCGACTAGGTGTTCTTTTATGCGGACGCAGAGCGGTCTACTCGCTTCGCTAACGTATTCGTCCCCGCACGCTTTACAAGAGATCAGAGGGAAGAATCCTCGAAACTGGCGCGTCAAATAGCCATTTCAAATGGTTACGAAACTGTAGCTTCTCGGCATAGGCATAGAGGAAAACCCACGCCCCGGAGCAATAATTCTAGCGCAAACAAGCCTCCGTTCCCCTTTCCCTTTATTTCGAACGAATTAAGTGCAGCCATAAAACGTTGTTTAATAAGGGCCGGCCTAGAGAATTCCGTAAGAGTGATATAAATACCACCGGACACTAAGACGCCAGCTAGTTCGCAACCGCCTATATGACCGTCTATATATAACAAAAAACTGCATAATTTGCCCGAACGGTAGAGACGGTGATTGCATGAGTTCGGGTACACTCTATCTGATCTCTTGTAAAGCGTGCAGGGACGAATACGTTGGCGAAGCGGGTAGACCGCTCTGCGTCCGCATAAAAGAACACCTAGTCGGTAAATCTGAATTAAAACCAAACACTCCACTAGGCGCGCATAGGATGCAGGAACACAACGGAGAAGATTTTGAAGTAGGAGTCACTATCCTCCCGCAGGAATCGAAAGCATCAGCGGGTAAAACTCTTGAAGCGTTTTGGATCAATTCCAAAAATTCAAAAATGAACCGCAAGGAGGAGTGTCTTGTCATCACGCGTGACCTGGCGCCATACCTCAGACTAATCCAGTGACCTGACACAGACACAGTCATTGCCCATGTATTACTCTGTGCGGCTACTATCCACCAACTAACTTAAATACAACAAATAAACGGTAGGTGTTTAAATGAAGTTTATTTGCTATGTTTTCTCTGCTAGGGTTATGAAAGTGTTTGGCTGAGTAGATCGCATCTCAATTTGACCTTTCCAGGCTCTGAAGAAGGCGAAACCGCTGAAACGTCAGCTATTGTATCCTAAAAAATTCTGTAATAACAACCTCGTGTCTGCTTATTGAAGAAAAACATCAAGATATCATTTTCTAATCATAGACTATTTTCCATATATCTGAAAGTTATCGTAATTGCTTCGCTGTATTGGCTTCCAATCCGCTCTTTCCCTGAGTTCTTTTATCCTCTTGCGCAGATCAAGGGACATTGAATGAGGCACAACCAATTAAGCAAGCAGGATTCCGACAGAGACTCTGCTGCACGGGCCACTTCCAAACGGTATCGGTCATAGAATTCTGTTGGGAGAACCAACTGCTTGTTTTCCTAGCCTTTATCGACTACGAAAGAGCGTTTTACAACGTCCAGAGCACTGCAATCCCACCAGCACTCGTCAAACAAGGAGTGGATCCATCCTTCGTACAAACACTAGCTGACTGTTATCGGAGATGCATCACGAAAATACAGCTTTTCCATCGACCTTTTACTGCACCCAATGGGAAAGAAGTTTGAAAAAGCAACATCAAATTTGTTGACTACTGCAATCGAAGTGGAAAGTATGGAAAGTAAAGTCACTCGATTCGGATGAGAAAGGAACACATGTTGATTTAGCTATCGAATCTTCGTTTTGCTGGCGACATTGCCATTTTTTCGAAAAGTGCTAGCGTAGTGAAAACGGTGATCAGTGAGCTCAACGAAGAGAAGAGAAAGTTCGGACTACTCATAAAACTGAAGAAGACACAGTTCATGAAAAACCCATGGTGCGAAAGTGAATAGATCAAAATGGATTCCTCTTTAATTACATAAAACACGTCGTTACGTCACCACAGTGAATACGGAGAAAAACACGAAGGAAGAACAATACAGAAAAACGATAACAGCACGAACCGCACTCGGCCTTCTAAACGATCCACTGACAAACTAAAGCATCCGAAAATCCGCGCTCGTCTTGTCGATTCACAGTCATCTCAGCGCCCTGCTATGCAGCGAAGATGTGTGCTAATACTTCAACCCATGTCAAGTATACCGCTCACTATTCACAGAGTTCTTGAACGATATCTTTTGAGATATAACCGGCCCACACAATATTTAGCCCGAATGCGAAGCTCTGATCTCCGATGTTTCTCCCATCTTTGTGATCGATGACAACACACATCGAGAGCGAGACGAAGATAGGCCGGTCATATGGTGAGAACAATAGATCATAGATGAACGAAAAGAACAATGGAGTGGACTCCAAGACGATTCAGGCGTTCACTAAGACGGCCATCCACACGTTTGAGAGCATGCAGACTATTCGCTACAGGGTGGAGAAAATCGTTAATCTGCTCTCGCATGTACAGTTACTTGACACAAATCCTGCAAGTCCGATCTACATTGTTAGTGCTTAACGCCAGGAACGGCAGCATCGCTTAGTGGGTCGACCGTGAGACCTTCGTCAATGGCTTGGTTATTAATTACGAGCCAAGGAAGTGCCATTTGAATTCGGACGATCTCTAAAGATCACTGTCGCCCCTCTTCATCATTTTTCTTTCCTGCTTAATCTTCTTCGCTCACTTTGCATCAATTAGGTTAGAATAATGTTAACCAAAGTCTCACGCTCTTCCATCATTGGCATATTGAAGCACGTAATCACTGCGCGTTGTTAGTCTAGCAATTGTCTCAAACACTTGGACTCTGCGTAAGCGTTCTGAGAAAGCCACCGTAGCCACATGAATTTATCGTAAGCAATTCTACTGCGCTTAAATTTGTCGTTCTTTTGATGTATCTGTGTGTTATATAGATTATTTTGTCTAATACTTTGTCACTCTGCACCATCTTCTTTCTTGTTGCCACTACCAGCTCTGCATTGCGAGCTGTGGTCCGAACAACTCGTGAAAACCGGCCGTCAAGTGTCTTAATTAGTGAATAAGTAAGTAATGCACCGAAATCACTGGGTATTGCCTATGGAGGGATAACCAGTCCTCGGCAACGATATCAGTTCAACTTTATAGACTTATAGATTTTAAAATCCTAATAGAATGTCCGCTTTACCACCTATTTCACCAATTTTTTTTTTCTGAAACTTGGTGAATTTCGGTACTATGCCCTCAAGAGACTGATAAATCCGGGCTGGCACCCAGCACAGCATAGCGAACCGTTCATTCATTGCAGATGTCATCGATTACGACGGTGTTGAACAAACAGTTCCTTCCAGTGAAAATAATTAGAACTCTTCTCACGGCTTGTTCTACAAACTACGCTGTTTGTCCGTTTGTCAAGTCGCGAACACTTAGCTCACGTAAAAACGCCTTTCTATTCTCACCGTTAGAATTTCCCAAATTTCATACTGAATAGCAAAGCTTTTATATTCTATTCATTTTATCCTTTAAGTGGCTTTACCTTATAATGTTTGTTACATGTCACATAACATTATTGTCCCATAGCAAAAAAAAAGATACTCTTTCTACAGAAAATGTTGTCCCACACTCTCCTTCAAGTTCGCTAGTTTAACATTTCCATTAATGGTTAATCAAATCCCGAACGAGTTCATTGAGTAGCTGTAAGTTTATTGCTCATCCTAATATCTATTCCTGAATATGACGGTTCAAATACTTGTAAAGCACAGTGTCAAACATGAATTTGTTACGTAAGGACCACCAGTAGTCGTGATGACGTGGTTTTCTGACGAACGATTTCCACACGGTAAGATGGTTGTCCTTCCATTTGTCAGTAATCAAGATTGAATCTGGTTTTCTGTTTGAGTGCAGCGAGTGGATAAGAGTATGTTGTATTTGGTTTTCATACTCTCATGTTCAAGAATTTTTCTAAAGTTTAACATTATTTGTAAGCCGATTCATATATCAAACAACGGATGGCTCAGGTACTAACTTAAAAATCTTTAACTTTTAATCTAAAAGACAGAAAACGCCATTGAAACGATAGGAGAGTACTCATATGCTATGTTAAACTAAATATGACCATATTTGAGCATGACATTATTTAAATGCTACTCTCGAAAAACCGTAGTCTAAGTGATTATTTTATTACACTAATAGTTACTGTGGGACACGTGTAGTGCAGTGGTTAGAGATGCCCCAATACAGATATGGTCATTGGTTCGACCGCGCGCTTCTTGCTCATCAAGCCTTCCATCCTTCCGGGGTCGGAAAATTCGTACCAAACCTTTCAGAAAGGATAGCAGCACCGACATAACACATCGGTGGGCCATCAAGAGTCATAGCATAAGGTAGATATGTGCACCATCACTTCTAATGATGCCGTATATAACGTATCTCTCGAGGATTGATCAACGCCGAAACCATTATCTTCTATACTTTAATGAGTACCGTGGGCGAGGGTTAAAATCACGTGAATGAGAAGTAGTGCCTTCGACACCACTTTGAAAAACACACTTTGCACTTTGAAAAACAGCGCTTTGAAAAACAGGCCTGATTCGATATACTGAATTCCAGTAAAAATGGGCATTAATTACTTCGTTTTCACGACTTGTCTTCACATCTACTGAATGGATCCAAGCACCTTTTGCGACCGATTCGTTTCGTCGCATCCAGTATCCACTAATGTCTTCCAACGTTTATTCCAGAGAGTGAACTGACAAATCTAGTAATAAGTCTAGAGGTAGAGTATTTGTGTCCGCAGAACAACAAAGAACAACTTAAGGCCAAGCAAAGTGCTCATGAGTACGCACAGAGTACAAAACACAAGGTTGATAATTTCAAATTGACTGTTACGATCCTGGCGCAGAAATCAAAAAATGTCAAAGCGCTGAATTCCAACCTTTTCGGATAAATTTCAGAAATCCAAAAATGAATTCGAAAACAGGTTGGCTCACTATCATCTGTGGTAACTCGCATCACAGAGTGCTTTAACTCAGACTAATTTTCGGATATGCACTAGGTTCATCCACCATCTGATGTAAAGAACATGCAGCTGATCTCACTATTAAAACAGAGAGCGGTGAGCACTTTTCAACGAGCTAA
This sequence comes from Angiostrongylus costaricensis, assembly GCA_900624975.1. Taxonomy (NCBI): domain Eukaryota; kingdom Metazoa; phylum Nematoda; class Chromadorea; order Rhabditida; family Metastrongylidae; genus Angiostrongylus; species Angiostrongylus costaricensis. The sequence continues at coordinate 28,449 of UYYA01000583.1, read as the reverse complement.
GGTTTAGTTTACACTCTAGATTTTCATTAGCAATGTAGAAAACGTTCAAAACAATGCTATAAAAAGGCTACATAACAATATATTTGGGCTCTCAAGACGGCGAAGTCACCGAAAAGTTTTCCACCCACCTTCACATCTACTGTGCGGATACCAGCATTTCTTACATCTGATTCACTTACTTACGTAATCATCTGCGACGGACATCAAACTTTTACGTGTGGATTGGGCTGTTAGCTGACTATTCCTCCTTGCTTTATGAACGTCGACGAATTCTGGTCAAGTTGATTCTCTCTCTAGTCGTGATACAGCTGTACTACAGTGTCCCTGCGTTGATTTGAGTGAAGAACTGACCCAACACATGCCGATTTGCCGACCCTTGAAGGATTTAGAATTGGTGAGCAATTGGCGGTGTAGAATCAGAACCGTACACCTGATGAACGGCGTCACTGCCGCTAAGCTACCGGCTACCTAATAAAGCATTTATATGAAGGTATTTAAAATCAATCTAAAGTGTTGATGGTTGCCTCTTGAAACCTTTCTCACACCCATTTCAAGCACTCTAATGGTCCAGTTGGTTCGATGTAGGATATGCAAAGAATGGAATAACCGCAAATACCCCTGAGACTGTTGACAGCAATGCGTTTATAGGATTGATTGGAGTAGCTTACGGGAAGTAGCAGTACGCATCTCATCCATACCCCCACAGTCATAGAACAAACCCTCCTCTGCAATTCTGTCATTTCCTCAACCTCTGTTTGCCCAAGAATTATCTCCTGCAGCTTAAAGGGAACACAAGCTGGGATATGTTTGTGACCTGGAAACAAAGGAGTCGATCGGTGTATGCTGCCTCTCAGAGCACTGTTCCGATGTACTGAATCAAGGTAGCAATGGCGCATTCCTCTGTGGCTTATATGTACACATGACAACATATGCGGCGTGTTATGAACGGCCTTACATGCGTTGGCTATTATGTACACTTTTTTCACTCTGATATAAACAGGGTCTTGCGCACAACTCCCACAGATAGATGTGAACCCCGAAATGATTTTCTTCTTTCGTGGCGACTACACATTCTTCATTCTAAGTCTCACGGCACGATACTGAACGATGAACTTACCGAAAACCTTTGTCATATATTCTGAATCTATGAGAAGATATTTCTTTTACAACGCTAAGGCTGACTCGCGTTTTACCACGGTAGTAAGTAATACCTTCGAAAACCTTAGTGTTAAGGTTTTTAGCTGCATTACAATTAAAACATTAAAGCTGAAATATTGTGATACTGAATTGATGTGCCATTTGCATGCACTTGATAGAAAGTTGAAAGAGAGAATCGTTATGAAGCTAGTGGTTTCCGATTAAGGTTTCTAATTGACAAGAATGCCTGAAAGTAGTTAAACCTGCGTAGCGTAGCGCAATATTATAAGCGCCCTGGGATAAATATATGATCTTAGGTTCGATATCCCTTCCCTTATCCCTTAGGCCATACAAATTGGTACAGCATTTGTACTGGAGGAAAAAACAAGCCTTTGACACATCGGTAGTTCACCGCAAGTCATTGCACAGGAGAAGTATAAATCTGGTGAACTTTGCGATTCCACGAATAGTGTTTAATGCATGATGCATTCCTAAGGTGATCTTGATCAACACTGAATGTTTTACACTTTAAGAACCAATATTTCAAAACACAACGCGATAAAAAATGGAAGGACATTGTAAAAGAATAAGTTACGACCTTGAAACATCTACGATGCATAAACTCTTGTCGGTTATTTTCCCGCGATATCTGGAATCTGATGGAGGCCGAAACCATCAAATATGGACGACTGGGGAACAAGTCGTGATGGTGCACAACTACTGAAGGTGTGAAGAAACAAATAATCGTGCTAAGCGATACCAGAATTATAAAATGAATATCCATCAGATACAGCAAATGAAAGCAAATTTCTTTCTGCATTGAGTGAGCAATAGTAAGTTAAAAATCGTAAATTTTTAGAAGGTAACGTAGTGATTTTTTTTGTCGTAACGAAGCAATGGTTTCCTCGCGATTCGGAACAATTTGACTGGACGAACTAAGGTTCGGTGCACATCTTAGGTTTCCATTAATAATGTAGAATGCTCACAGAATTGTGTAAAGACAAGGCAACTTAGCAACACGCTTAGGCCCTGAAGAAAGTAAAGTCGCCAAAAAGTTAGCATCGAACAGCAAAATACGTGGTGGCAAGCTAGCATCAGCTTTAAATGAAGAACTCGTATGAAAATATAAGTGAATGAATGCCGAGGTTAATCGATGGTCGGCTTTTCGTTTGACCTAAGGACAGTTCTAATCCCTGAGAACGAGCAAACTCGAGGAAAGGTCTTCAAAATTCTTTAGAGTACTTTGGTGCTTGGAAAAAATGGACCTATGTTTTTTCCCATATGCCTGAATCGTAAGAGCCTGACGAAGTCGAAAGATTCAACGTAGAGGTTTTAAAATAGAGGTCAGAATCACCGACGGAAAACAACTAAGACTGAGAAAATTTCGACTTCTAAGTCGCTATTGAGTTGATAGAGACATCTTTATACTCACTTATATCCAACTAACAAAAGACGCGAGGTTGTTCCTTTTTACAGGTGTGAGGAATCGGCACAACCGGTCCGCGACGATTTTGTTCTCCTCGACCAATGAGCGCTCATAGTGACGGAAGTTTCCACATTTTTTTTCGAATATTATCTTTCAAAACTAGAAAGCTGCTCCTTCTCAATGAATTCGAATTTACAAATACTCTTGGCTGACTATTTATAGAATACTTGAATATAGAAAACCCTATGAGCTCATATTGCTTTGTTTTCTGGCGTTAAAGTCTCTTAGGGTTTGATGGGTTTGGAATGATTGTTGCCATATTCCTCTATACAACCGTTCTATTCAAGCAGATAGAAAAAAAACGAAGAGGGCAGTGTGTATGAAACCGGTATTTTACGATTTAACCATACAGAACAGATTTTTCCATCATTTTAGCCACAAATTGGGTTTCAAAAATATTTCGTTTTCGAAGATTTATGTTGTCATGTTAATCCTAAGTATGCATCCCAAGTATTCCAAGTAATTCAACTTTTCCTTGTTTTTCCTTTCCTTTTACAACTGCGATGTCCTTATGTGAGATTTCAAAAAAATTCTTGCGATCTTTTGTACATCTTCAAGTCTTGCCTGTCTCGCAAACGATTGATGAGATCTCCGAGCTGAAAACAGGAAGGAATGAAGCGATGTTTGGACAATATACCAGATTAGGTGGAACGTTCCACCGATGATCCGAAATTCTGTGCGCGTATGATGTCGTGGAAACTTTGCTTCTCTTTGCCTCTTTCGCATTTTTCTCTTCCTTTAATACAGAGCTAACAAAGTGTTGGTGTGAAACTTCGTTCAGCTAGCCTTTCCTTCTTCAGAGCCGGAATGATTCGAGTCGATTTTCCACAGATTAATCTTACGATGTAATCTTTTATTAAATCGTCTAACTTACATTGTTGACTATTACTAACGCCGTTGACCGCAAATGCTTCCAATTTGGCTAGCAGCAAAAGAAAAAAAGTATTCAATTTCAGTTCCTGTGGTTACATTTTCCTCGCTGAGGCCATTAACCCTTGTAAGCATGCGTTTAGTCGACGACCCAACTTCCATTCCTCACTAACGATTTCCGTCAAAAGGCGTATCCCCCTTATCAGAAGAACAGTGGAATAACACTGAGATGGCTGGTGTTTTGAAAGTCATTATATTCATTAGGAACTGCTTTAGAGCAAGACTTTTGAGAGGGAAATTTGGTTGGCAATGAATGTATGCGTGGACAAAAATATCGTCGCCATTTTGCGAACGGGGCCTTCTCTACTTCTCCTACATGATTTCATCCTCAAACGTGGGCAAACGTCCATAATGCGGCAAGATTTCGGAGATCGTGTCACCAGATTCGAAGAATTTGAGCCACCGAAACACTGCGGAATGTTGAACGACATTGTCGCAAATGTTTCAAATGATAGTATCTTAGGTGGCTCTCCGAGTGTCCTTGAGTAAGTGATAAGGTGAAAAATAGACGATTGGTTGATTCCCTATACACGTTTTTGCGAGTAGAGCCACCTTACGATCTCAAAGTCCCTTTTACTTGATACTTGAATACTTGAATGGCTTGTCCTCACTGGTTGTGCTGACCCTAGCATAATGTCCATTTTTCAGAGATTTACTGATTAAGCCATTATGGTTCCCTGGAGTTTCGAGGTCAGCCTGGCCAAAGTCCACCCCAGGTCTTCACCACAACAGGCAGTCGCAGCCCTTGCGGATCAGAGGGAGATTTACCACCAAGCGACTTTGATACCAGGACGGTGGTGATTCCTGATGCTGGTTTACTCTTAGCTAGGCTTTCTGATGTAAACGCCGACTCAGCTTCGAAGACCCTGCCAGTGGATGAATCCTCTCACTCGCCTGAATCCTCCTGTACATCGCAGTCCGACACCCAGGAGCACCTCTCAGTCACGATGAGGCGGTAAACTGTTGGGAGGCAAAGTCACTTTTGGCTTTCGAAACTCCAGCGAAAGAAAATCCTACACGAATTAAATCTTGCTCAACCAGCAAATTACTAGTCAGATGAAAATTGTTCAGAAACTCATGCGGTTCTTCGGCATTTCTGAATATTCAAGTATTAAAGTGTTTAGGTAAGTATAGCTAGAAAGGCAAACGCATGATTGGGATCTTCTGACTTCCTCTTTTCCTTAACATACGTTGTCTTATCTTGTTATTTATCACAATTTTTATTTCGAGGAGCCTGTTACCAAGAACCTCGAAGAAACATGGATAGAGTTGGCCTGGGCAGAACTGGGAGCAAGTGGTCAAGCCAGAGTCTCGAGCGCATTGAACGGCACCACCTCCCTTCCCCTGAGTTACCCTCATCCTGAAAGTTGTGATGATTTTTCACAATCATTTTGCTAGCAGATAAATCTTGTTCGTTTAAAAGAAGTGAAAGTTGTGGGAAAACTTTTTGTGTTTCATCTGATCTTTCACCGTCTAGTTATGATATACTTGACATTCATGTATTTTGCACTTATCCACTGGAAATGATTGTTGAGCACTTGGTTCGAACTGTCCCTACATTTTCTTCGCGTGTGTTTTCATGTCTTCCTCACAATGAAATTCTCCACGTGAACGAAAGCACACCGTTATTTAAACAAATGTGCCTTTTCAGGTTGTTCGATTTCACCGTTTAGTTAATTTATTTAAGCATATCTAGTTATAAATATTCATTTGTAACGGGCAGTGCTTTGTTTTCTTGAGTTGAATGGCCTGTCACTTCATTATTGAGCGCGATGTTGGTTAGTTTTTGAGTCCTTAATAGTACACATGGGCGCGTGTAACGCACTGGTCGGCGACGCACTGCTGTACATATGGGATCGATCCCTGCGCCCCAGGCCCACTAAGCCCTTCATCCTTCCGGATTCGGCAAATTGGTACCAGACTTGTCTGAGAGGTTAGCAGCACTGTCTCGATACATCAGTAGGCCACCGTGAGTCATTGTAAAGGGCAGATATGCATTCAATCACCTCCTAAAAGTGCTTAATGAGGTCGAATGCGTGGCGCATTCCTCTGAGACTGATTAACGTCGAGAACTTTTTTAAATAGTACATTAACATTTGCACAATTACAAGTCATAAATTCGAAAACTGTCGTTATTTTTTGCTATGACGGCTCTAGGCAGCATTTTTGAAAGCATTCACATTATTTACTAACCACTCATCCATATTTGCTTTCATCGCTTCTTTTCCTGGTTGTTTCTCTTTCTTCCTAAACTAACCTCTGATGAAAGCGATTATCTCGAACGTTTTTTTGGTAACATTGAAATGATACAGAATGACTATCAACAAACCAAAATAGATTTATTTTCAGAGAACTAGCCAACTTCCGTACGCTAATAGATCTGGTTTTATATGAAACTCCACTAGCATTAACGAGCACATGTGATGGCTGGAACAGTTTTTCAGGGTTCCATGTTGTGGCTGCTTCTATTAATTCCGCTTGGCCACTCAACGTCTCGACTACCGTTGCACGAGAGCATAGGATCGAATAGTCCCGGTTACAAGATCGCCTCTAGAATCCTTACAGCATCTATTAACTTCTCGGTAAGCTTTTATTTACATCACATTTATGAACAATATACGAAACCTCCGTAAAAAATTGGTTGATAGCAAATGACCTGTTTATTACATCCATAGAAAGCGCTCTAACTAAATCCATATAACTGTAATTTTCTTTTGTGAAAATAACCCAACACCACATACTACGCATATCTAGGCACTACTTTTACTCGATTCATTTCCTAGTACCAACCATCCAATAATGTCTGTGGATGATTGTGTAATTCGACTGTTGCTTGACGAGTTTTGGTTGTCTGCGTCAATATGACAGGCGGTTGTTCGAGGGAACTTTTCCTGAGGTCCTCGTATAGCTGTGCTTGAACGATTCCACGTCTTGTGAATTGGAAGGAGTGTTTTAAAAAAAACCTAATAGAAGTCTTATTGTACCGGAGAGAGAGAGATCTTGATCGGGCCAGCGTGGGGTCAACGGGCTTACGTCTATTGAACGGCATTACGACCACAATAATTTTTTCCACAAGATCCGGCATCTAGTATAATGTACGAATTCCACTACTTTTTGTCATGCGCTATCACTGCTTTATCCCGGTTAATCAAGTAGGCAGGATCTATAGATTAGAAAGCGATCAGTGCCGCCATCCATATTCTAGACCTTTCCTTTTTTATAAACTGTCAGATCCTATGTTCATTCTTGTGAAGCCTTGATGTTTCCATAAACTCTGCTACATTTTACAACAGTTTTGAGTGTGAAATTACTGCTAGATTCCTTCACCATCTCTCAGTTCCAGTGATATTGCACTTTTAGGTGAACATATGTATTTGTGGCTCCTTCTCATTTTTCTGCTTTGCGTTTTTTTTAGCTTTTAGTCCGTGATCACTGTTAGGCGCTGCTCCGTGACAAAAAAATTTCCCAATTCCTTTCTTATTCGATTGCTTCTAAATAAAATTACAGTCGAGTATATTAAACATTATAGTACAACATGATTCACAATAGTGGATTTGCATCCACATAAGTTTTACTACTTTATAACTAGTCTTTCATTAGCAAAAGAGACAAGATGGATTACAATACAGTGCGCACACCCTCACTGTGACTTCTTTGATTTACGCTTACGTTGAGTGTGAAGAATATAAGAAAGGAAAAGTAGCACCCATTTAGAAGGTTCTCTCATCAAACATTATTGTTGAGTGGTGGAGAATTAGAAGTTCTGTTGCGTTGATTTTTTTCATTTAACTCATTGTCATCTTGTTTAGGTTGATCCATGTGTGAACTTCTTTGAATTCGCTTGTGGGAACTGGAAAGCCGAACACCCAATTCCAAGTCATAAGACCAGCTACTCTCAGTTTATCGTCTTGTTCGACAAAGTCCAAGCGGAAATGAAAAGTAGTAATTTTAGTTTTCAAAATGGACCTCCTACTATAATTTATAACGGTGTTAATAAGGGACGTAGTAGACGCGGTCCTGAGATGAAGTAATCTAATTAGACAATTAGGTGTTTCCCTGCTAAGTGCAAACACAACGCACGAGGTTGTTATTATACGCTATTTATTTACGACAGCTAACGTTTATAACGGGGAGCGTGTGGAGCAGTGGTTGGAGGCGCCACTGCGACACACACGTGGAATGGATCCCCGCGCCCTCGGCCCACCAAACCTTCCATCCCTCCGGGGTCAGGAAATTGGTATCAGACTTGTCTAGGATGATAGCAACACTGGCTCGATACATTGGTAAGCCAACGTGAGTCATTATAAACGCCAGATATGCATTCAATCACCTCCAACGATACTTAATGAAGTCGAATGCATAGCGTATCCCTCAGGGATTGATTAACGCCAAGAGCTTTATCCTTTATCCTTTTCAACGCTTATACCGCCTTCGCCTTGTTCAGAGCCTGGAAAATATCACGTTAACTGCAATCTAGTCGTCCAAACACCTCCATAACCTCAACAGAAAAACCACGAAAACTGTATTTCAATCGCGTTGGCAATAAAAACACCGACTTTCTTTTAACCCCGGCACTGATTGATAATTCGATGTTTTTATTCAATAAGCAGACACGAGGCTGTTATTATAGAATTTATTAGGATACAATAGCTGACGTTTCGGCGGTTTCGCCTTCTTCAGAGCCTCGGAAGGTCAAATTGAGATGCGATCTACTTAGCCAAACACTTTCATAACCCCAGCAGATAAAACTTCGCAAATGAATTTACACTCCCATAAGAAACAGCTTTATTTAAACACCTACCGTTTATTTGTTGTAAGTACTTTAGTTGATGGATAGCAACCGCACAGAGGCCGATAACTGTGTCTGTGTCAGGTCAATGGATTAGTCTGAGGTATGGCGCCAGGTCACTCGTGATGACAAGACACTCCTTCTTGCGGTTCATTTTTGAATTTAGAAAAAAGTTTAGTTCGAACCTTACAGCTGCGCAAAAATCTGGTATGCGACAAGTTCGAGAGCTAATAAAATCAAAGGCTATTAGACTATCAGTTAGTGATAAGGGCGGAGAGTTTGTAGTGATTCCTCGTCAATTAGATGTCGATATAACGGTAAAACATCTTGAAGACGCATCTCTTTATCGCACATCAACTGAAAAGCAATTCAGCAGTCAAAATCGAAAACTGAACAACGAATGGGTTAAAATGGCAAGCGCAGCAGGTTTAAAACCAGCAGACATTTCGCATCTTAAGATCGAAGTGCCGACATGTCCCCTCTTATACTTACTTATGAAGACCCATAAGTTAATATCCGCTGATGATCGGGCGTCTACCCACCTCTCCACCTTTAAAGTTAGACCCACCATCAGTTGTGTAGACGAGCCTACAGATAGAACTGCTTGGTTTATAAATCTAATCCTCAAGCAGTTGCTTAAGCACATACTAGCCCATCTCACGACTCACGAACACCCAAATGTTCCTAGACCGTCTGCGCAACGCACGTCCCAAAAGCGCGTACGTTATAGAGTCGTTCGACGTTACCGCCCTTTACAATAACGTGTCGAACGACTCCGCAATGCAGGCCATACGAGAGCTTCTTGAGCAACACGAAGGAACAATTAGCATGTATGGCTTTTCGATCCAGCAGCTTATGATGGTCCTCCAAAGGTCTGTTTAAACTGCTCGATCTTCAGATGGTCCGGGAAATATTACGCACAAATTGGAGGGTTGGCAATGGGACAGCGACTGGCACCAACCCTTGCCGTTGCCTTTATGCCTAAAGTGGAAGCACCAGTAATCGATCTCAGGCCGTTACTCTACTGTAGGTATATAGACGATTGTTTTGTCATCTGCTCCACACAAGAGGAGATGGTCAAATGCTTTGTGTTATTGAACGAGCAGTCAGAGTGCATAACTAGGGATAGGATAGTGGCTTTATTTGTTAACTTTTTATCTGCTATCTGCTGGGGTTATGAAAGTGTTTGGCTGAGTAGATTTTATCTCAATTTGACCTTTCCAGACCCTGAAGAAGGCGAAACCGCTGAAACATCAGCTATTGTATCCTAGTAAATTCTATAATAACAACTACGTGTCTGCTTATTGAAGAAAAATATCGGATAAAAACACCTTCGCACACTTACCGCTACACATGAGCCCTCCACTGAGGTTGCTTCGTTCAAGCGAAGCTCCACTGAAAAAGACTCCATTAGATACGATGACGAAGACACCACACCGAGAAGGTGAAGGGCTGTGGACATTTACTTGACTGGCTCTGAAGAAGATGAAGACGTCGAAGACGTTAGCTGAATAAATCTTTATATCAACCTTCTGTTAGCTTAGTAATCCAAGAAGAAAAAACTTCGACTGCACTTTTCACGTACAGAACAACTGTACAGAGCTCACATGGATGGGTAATTATCACCTCTCATGTTAAAACAACGGTCTGAGATATTGCGTGCGATCACGTGTGAAAACAGCGTACTCCTCCCAGCATTTATTTTTGCACCCGTGGCATTTATCCAGAATGTTTAGAGGGTTTTACGCGTTTTTAGATTACTGTGTGAAGACGGTGACTTCTACTTCGAAATTTTCCCGTTATGTGTCTGTATCCTTTGCGCGACTACTAGAGCATCCTGTTTAACTTTCCGCTTGCCGTCTAGGTGCTCTTTTATACGGACACGTACCAGTCTACCAGTTACATCAATATATTCGCCTTCGTTCGCATTACAAGGAATCAAATAAATCTTTCTCTAACTCATGCAAACACTGTGGCTACCATTAGTGCATATTATGCAATTTTGCATTCAGCATGGTTGATCTCACAAAGGGATACGAAACAGCTGGCATCTTAGAGTGTTCTCTAGCAACTTAATCACTGCTAACGCTATCTCTAGAGCAGCCCTATTAAGTGATGTATTATGGCGATGCTTATTATTATTTTGCAATACCGAGGTTAAGAAAAAGTCAGTCTTGTGAATGATCTAATTAGAGTTCTGGCAGCCAAATCGTCTAGTCTTTACTGTTCGATTTATGATGAACGCTTTCAGAAATTTTTGAATCGTCAGAGGTGTACCCATCGAAATCAGAAAGTGCTTTAAAGGCGATGTATCGGAGATGCATGGACAAAGACGAGCTCAACCGGATTGGTGCAAGAAAGTTGATAGAGACAATAAGGGTGGGCCATCTATGAACTCAATGTGTCCTTACTGTATCGAAGAAACTCAGTAGAACATTGAAATATTTTCGTTTCGAGTTATCGAATAAGAGTAAATACTTGATAATTAAATCGGCGCTCCCTCAATAAACATACTTCATCATTCGATGGGAAATCGTTTTTAACACACGAAAAAGAAATAAGACAGGATTCAGAGCTATGGCGAATGGCCAATGCTGGAAGGAAACAAGTGGCGTGCCGATCAGTTTGATTTGACAACGCTTCTTATCAACATCGCAGCGGTTAGAGGAGTTGATATTTTTATTACTAACTACGTCACACTAGACAACAAGAATGTTTCCCGGAGACTGATAGAGGTAAAAAACTTCATCTCGCGTCGGGTTTTCGCTGAAAAACAACTTTCCATGAGAAAACTCTTTGTTTCTTATTAGTGGAAAACGTGTTTTTACATTACAGCTCTCTTTTAGTTCGACCAAGGAGAACTTGGCTTGGGTGCTTCTACTCGTGATTACTATTTGGACAGAAAAAAGCATGGGAAAAAAATCGCTGCCTACAGTGAATACCTCATCAGCAAGGTTGGTGCTCAGATTTTTTGTGTGAATAAGTGTTTTTTTCTTGAAAGAAATAAGAATTGGGATGGATACATAACCACAATGTGAAGAAAAAAACTTGTAAAATTGAATGTTTAAGGTAAAACTCTTTCACGAAGACGCCGGTCTTCCTATAAATGAAAAGAAAATTACAAGCGATGTGGATGAGATCATCCAACTGGAAACCGAGCTGGCGAAAATCTTGGTAGCCGAGGAGGATCGAAGGAATTACACTAAAATGTACAATCTGAGACACCTCAGTGATATGCAAACACTCATGCCTTTGGTGAGAGTTTCGATTACCAGGAAAACACAAGCGGATCGAAGAGTAACAATAGATTCTTTTTTCAAGTGGCATATCCAAGAGCAAAATTACGGACTTTGAAATAGCGCCTAAAATTTTAAATACCCTCTACGTAAAATGTTCAACTGTTTTCTCATCCCCTCCAAATACATTCACGACCGTAGGAATTATGCATGACTAATGTACGCCAAATATGTTCGTAGATTTTTCCTTTGAATATATTCTAGCTTAATGTGGAACGTATTAATGGAAATAAGAGTGAAGAGAATCTTCACAACTGTCTATGACAGGACTAAGCTTTCATAGTCTACTAAGTTGAAAAGGCGACTTTTTTGTGCCTATTAGCTTTTTTCTCTTGACTTTCCATTATGGCCTCTATTTGGAACTGCAAAGCAATCGATCAAGCGGGGCTTTCTCCACCGCTAGACGATGGTGACCTTGATGTAATATTCCCATTTGCAGCTGATGCGTTTCTGTAGCAAATTTCACAAACTTCAATTGTGTCTTCAACTTTTTATTTACTGCCTATTATAATTTTTACGGTATTATATGTGATACGACCACAATTATGCTGAGATATTTGCAAAACTCCAGACCGCAGCTGTCTGCGGCGGGGAACGAACGCGCTACTACCGTTTCCGGGGCAAACGCGTTCTCCACCACACCACGAAAGCTCGTTCCTCACCGCAGACACCTGTGGCCCGCAGTTCTGCAAATATCCTAGCACCATTGCGGTTTGTGTCTCCGATTATTTGAAATTCTGAAATTTGAATTAAGGTTATAGTCTGAAAAATCTAGTTTGCAAAATTCGCACCTATCTTTAAACCGAGAAAGCAAATTTTCTTTCATAAAAACTCTCAAAACCTCAACTGCTCTAATGATCGAGAACTTATAAGAAGCTATAGAACAGCCAGCATGGTCGCGATTGGAAAGAAGGGCACAGGATCAGTTTTCTGCTGCGACATTCAATAAAATTAAAAGGCTTTAGAGTGTTTCTTTTGTAATTGATAGAATATCAATGTTTTCAGGTTGACTGGACCAGATATTTCCATTCCATTGCGCCATTTTCACTTAACAAGTATCTGGCTAGTGACCCGCAAATACTCATAACAGAAATCGATTTCATGAAAAGGTAGGGGCGAATGTGCAGAACCATTCTCGCTTCTGGAAATCATAGGTATATTCCAGAGTTAGCCGTTTGATAAACTCGACAGATCCAAGGATTATCACAAATTATGCCTACCTTTCGTATGCCTCCAGTTGGGGCGGCGAGCTAGGTGAGCGATATGAGGACATCGCTCAGGTTTGTAGGATTTCGATTCTCTTAGGGAACAATTAGTAATTTTCTTAATAGAGTAATTCAGTGATCAGCATTATTTGGATACACCGTCTACTTATAAAAATCTTCTTACAGTGTAAAACTTTTCATTTTTGCAGCATAAATTCACCAAACTAAGAGAGAAGCGTAGTGGAAGTGATGGCGCTCATCACAAGCATCTGCTGGTTTGATCTCTCACCGAATTAACCAAATCTCTCATCACAGCGGGGTTTGAAAAGTTGATAGCACACTTCCCAGGATCCAACTCATTTCTCTAATTCTAAAAGGGACGTTCTAAGACAGAACGTCCCAGGACTCGTAGGAGAGCAAACTTGGTCAGCATTCAATTACATTCATTAGGAAAAAAAGATATCAACCTTCAAGCAGCAGTCAAATCCAGAAAAGTCCGAAGATCTTCGTGAATGATGCATGCAGGAAAACAAATAAAAAGAGGGAAGTTGCTGAGATCAGCACAGTAGAACTTAAGATAGGTGAAGTCAAAAGCCACCGAATATTCTTTATTTTCTGTTTTTCTTCAACGAACAAACAGGAGTTTGGTATTACAGAAATTATTAGCACACAATAGTTGACGTTTCGACTATTTTGACTTCTTCTGACCCTGATAGGTCAAATTCATATGCAGTCTGCTCAGTCAAACACTTTCGTAACCTTAGCAGATAAGACCTAACATATAAATTTGCATTTTCATAATAAACAGCATTGTGGCAAGGATGGTAAGTAGTAACAACATCATGGTTCATTACTTCTCTTCTCACCCCTTACACACCAAAAGAATGCTTGTTAGAAATATGTTTCGAAGAGCCGCCAGCATGTTCACAGGAAGAGAGCAGAAGGAAGAATCCTTGAAATTGGCGCGGCAACTAGCCATTTCGAATGGCTACGAAACTGTGGCTTCTTGGCATAGTCACAATAAGAAAACCACCCTTGAACGATAATTTTAGCGAGAATAAAGTTCTTTCTATCCTGCCGTTTGTTTCCAACGAAAGAGGCCCGGCTATAAAACGTTGCTTAAGAAGGGCCGGTCTAGAGAATTTGGTAACAGCGATAGAAATACCACCGGACACTCTATGACGCCAGCTGGTTCGTAACCGCACGTGTAACCGTCTATGTACAACGGAAAACTGCATACTATGCCCTAACGGTAGAGTCGGTGACTGCGTGAGTGTAGGTACGGTGTGTTTAATCTCTTGTGGAGCATATGGGGATGAATACTTTGGCGAATCGGGTAGACCACTCTGCGCCCGTTTGAAAAAAATTTAAATTGGAACCAAACACTCCACTAGGCGCAAATGACACAAAAATAAAACGGAGATTTTGACATAAAAGCCACATTCCTCACACAGGAATCAAAAACATCGGCGCAAAGAACTCTTGAAGCGTTTTGGATCAATTCCGAAAATCCGAGAATGAACGGCAAAGAGGAGTGTCTTGTGATCACGCGTGACCTCACAGAATATCTCAAACTGATATTTAAACGTGTGAGGGGTGCATTACCCATCCATGTAAACTCTGCACGATTTGTCTCACGTGGAGTATTCATTGAAGGGCTCATATTAACCTGTAAGTGTGTGAAGGAGCTCTTCTGTTCTTAATTCGATTGAAATGTAAGTGTCGTCGTTCTTTGTTGACGTTAAGGGGTGTAAGACTGACTAGATTGCAGCTAACTTGACCTTAGTAGGGTATGAAGAGGGTGAAACAGCTGAAACGTTAACTACTGCGGGTGACTGATGTAATAAACAACAATTTTGTGTGTACTTTTCAAAACCACAGCAAACTAGAAAATTTTTTAAACAAATTTGTTTGAAGGAGTTTCGGAACGTCATGTACGGTCAAAAAAGGAAGGCACCTCGGTGGAAAGACTGCACAACAGCGACTATGCATCGATTGAAATACGCTGCTGGTGCTCTCTACATTAAGAAATCGTTCAATGAGGTAGGCTCTTGATTACTGAAATTCAAGGCTCTTTGTCGTGTCATAGTCTGTTATCGTTTCAAAGTGCACTCTTTAGCTTTTAAAAGTAAACCTTAGCTGAGATGAGAAAAAGGGCGAATATTTGCACAACAGCGACGTTCTTCGAGAACTGGACCACTAAAATATGTCAAGCAATGTATAGGTTCTTCTGTTTTCAAGTTTTTCATAGTTTGAAACTGAGTAATTCTCAGGCATCGAAAAACGTGACACTTGAGATGGTAAACGATCTACAAGATGCATTCCACAACATGGTGGTTGATAGTGATTGGATGGATGAGACAACGAAAGCCGTTAGTGCAAAATCTTTTCAAAATAAAGGGTACTGAAATAAATTCGAAGAAGTTTTCTAGAGAGCGCTTGACAAAGCGGGGAAAATGCTACGACAAATTGGTTATCCAGAGTTCATACTCGACGAGGAAAAGCTGGACGATTATTACAGTGGGGTGAGCATAAATTTATGAAATTCCATCCCAGAATCACCATTTGCAAACTGGAAGTAGCCTCCTTTTCCAACAACTAAATGTTACGATTGCTACTTCCGATAATCGAAAACATAGAGAGTTTCAAATGCTGAAGGAACCATGTAATACAGTTTTACAATGTGGAGCCACATTTCATGTATTTGTTACAAATGAATTAAAATTATAAAGATGGTATTCCTTACATATTCCTTTTCTCAATGAATTGTTGCAATGATTGAAATGACATGAAGGTTTAGCAATAGGATCTCCTTCCTGTTCTGCTCGATAACACTTAACAACGCAAAATATTATTAGTATTCAACCTGTGTTTCAAGCAGAGTGTGCACAATACCTCGTAGGACCTCCCAGGCTGTCCAAACGGAATTTATTTCCAGCCAGGAAACAAGCGTGGAGTTGGCCAAGTTTACGCTAGAACCCAACAGCTCCATTCTCACTATGCTTACCTACTTCGATTCTTGGATGACCCGTCTCCACTGGTAGTTCAGCCCTCAGCAGATTTTCTTGTCATTTCTTCCCAACGAAATAACCATTTTTGTGACCTTCTTCGAACACTGTGAAATCCGTGAAGTCGATTTTTTAATCTTGAAATCGTCTTAAGTTCTGAATGCAGATGATTGACTTTAGCCACAAACACATCTGCCTATCGTTGGAGTAGTCGTTCAAGAGGACCCTTGAAATCTACTCCACTCTACTTTTCGGCTACCTGTGATCCGTTTTTCTTATTACGTGACAGGCCTTTCTGTGTTTAGCTAACGTTGTGTGTTCTCCTGGATCCCGAAGATAGGATGGGTTTCAAAGATCTGGGATGCGCATTCCATCTTGACGTTGTGAGTGCTGGTTAAATTTCTGGAAACATTGTTCAAACGTTTTGTGAGTGGTGCACAGATTTTTCGACGTCGTTGAAGCATGAGCCCAAATCTCTGTCGCATATCAGAGTGCTGGAACGGCTGTTGAATCAAAGTTGGGTCTATTAGTTGGATGGTGAGGTCTTTCTTAAGAGGTTCGATTGCGACCCATTCCTTTATGTTGTTTTCCTTTTTCCCTGAGAATCGAGAGTACACATACTAGGTCGCCTCTGTAATCAGAAAAGCATCCAGTGCGATTTTTTCACTTTTCCGTCATGGGGGTTCTTCATCAGCTTAGTTTTTGCCCTATTCATGCGAAGTCCAACCTTTTCCCTCCTCCGTTGAGTTCTCACTGAACATCGTCCCTGCTTCAAAGATACTCTTCAAAAACATGACGATTCCAAAAGTAGAACAAATATTTGACAGGATTTTTCCGTCAATGAGTATTCCCTTATCGTTCCAGTCCAGCGGCTTCATTACACACTACGTTGTGGCAGTAGACAGCTTTCGCGATATGGTATCGCCTTGTCGAAGTTCTTTCCCAAGGAATGTGGCAAACAGTCTCAGGAAAACTATATTTTTGCGGTCCATTTTCTATAACAATCAGTTAAAGTTTTTATGAGGGATTGGTTCATTCCTTGCTTAACGAGTGATGATAGGATTACATTCGTCTGGACGCTGTCAAACTACTTTCATTGTTGATAATGGTTAGGATAAGAAGCACTCATTCCTCTCAGCAAGTTTTTTGACCCGTAAAATGGTTTGGATGAGGTCCGCGCAGCAGAATCTCTGTAGTAATCCGGCTTGCTCAACTGGTTGTGTCTAATCCAAGGCCTTCGATGTGCGCAAAAGGATAATCTTGGTGAACAGGTTGTGGATATACTCGTCAAGCACATCGAACGATAGTTATGAAGTTTCATACAGTCAACTTTCTTAGGCAGGACAACCGTGCGTGACGTCTGCACTAGTCTGGAATCTCTTCTTCTTGGAGGCAATGTGTCGTCAGAGTTGGAGAAGTCCATGTAAATTGCAGTTTTAAGCTTTAAGAAAGCAAACGGTGATATTACCAGGTCTTGCACCTGTGTTTAAAGGTGGCTCTCTTCAACGAGGATTTTAGGGTGCAAGACGGCGATTGTAGAACAAAAAAGGCCAGTGTAGAACTTTTCCGCTAACAAATCCATATCATGGCTTAATGTTTTAGTGATTCCATCCTAATTTGTCTGGACTGACATTGAAGCATTATACTCGTACAAGTCTCGACGACATTTCTCCAGACTATTTCTTTTTATGCTGCTTCTAACAGTTCCCTCTGGCTATACTGATGTAAATCCCCAGCAAAGATCTTTTACAGGTGGCATTTATTAATGTTCGCGCTAAATGCATTAGAGTAGGACCAAGCGTTACTTTCTTTCTCTTATTTAGGAGCTCCTTTATGGTAATGGAGATGATATCCGGTTTTATTGCTTCATGAACTGAGGCAATTTCGGCACAGCTTTCAAGTTCTTCTATAAGCGGCTTCTTCTCTTCGCTTTTCTTTAATCTGCCAGTCACGTTTGAATAGGATTTTGCTCAGAATTTTTTCGTTATGTACAGCTTGATATTTTTTTTGGTCGATGACATAAATTTTCTTCCATCTTAAAGCCGATTCAAATCCTCGTGTGGAGAACGCGGTGATCAAAGCCAATATAGAATAATAGAACAACCAATACGTCTAGTAGCCACCACCTGTTTGTAGGCGTATGGTCTGTCTATCTTCGCATGTGTCGTACAGTTAGGTGACCGCCATGGCCAGCGACGACTTTCTCCTAAGAAAATTTATTTCCATCGAAAAGTGTAGCTGCGGATAGAAGTCTTGCAAAACAGTTTCTATTTCCATCTCCTTTTCTTAACTTAAATTACTTACATGCTTGATACTTAAATGGCTCGTCCTCACTGGTTGTGTGGGCTCCAGCATAATCTCCATTATTCGGAGACTTACTGATTAAGCTATTATGGTTCCCTGTAGTCCCGAGGTCAGCCTGGCTAAAGTCTGTCCCAAGTCTTCACCACCACGGAGCAGTCGTAGCCCTTGTGGATCAGAGAGAGATTTACCACCATGTGACTCTGATACCAAGACGGTGGTGGATCATGGTATTGGTTTACTCTTAGCTAGGCTTCCTGATAGAAACGCCGGACTCCTTCTCAGCTTGAGAGAGCTTGCCAGTGGATGAATCCCCCGCTGTACATCGCAGTCGGACACCCAGGAACTCCTGCCAGCCACGATGAGGCGGTAAGCCGTTGGGAGGTAACATAAATTCTCTCATCTTAAATACGTTTTTTTTGGTTTTTTACAATTTGGCATTATCGCTTTCACAAACGACTTTATAGCACTTTACAGGATCAAAAGCACTCTTCTTCCACATTCTCACCATGAGAAATGAAAATAAGCATCCTCATTTTGGTGCTTTCATGGCAAAAGGAAACCACTTGGCAATCTTTAATCAGATCTTTTTTGCAATTATGAAGAGGTCTACATGTTGTAATTCCTGAATTCGAATTGCAGACGTGTTCGGACTACAAGTACTTTGAAATTTCCAAATGAGTTTTGATGTTTACTTTCAGCTGCTCATCGAGGAATCGGATTCTTATAGTCAAATGGTTGAAAAGTTGACTCGATGGGGTATCGAGTTCCACTTTAAACGTCTTATGAAGCCTGTCGATAGGACTGAATACAATTTCAATCCGGCTGTCGTGAACGCTTTTTACTCATCCACGTCAAATTCTATCAGTAAGGACGCTAAGATATTAATGCCCTCTTTGAATAAATAAAAATGCCGATAAGACTAAACTAGTGAAACTCGCGTAATTTGTCTAAAAAGAAGTGAGATGAGAAACTTTGAACGATATTCCATGTCATTTTCCTGCTTTCTAGAGTTTCCTGCAGCCATCCTTCAAGCGCCGTTCTTCCACCAAACCTTTCCAAAGTGAGGTTTTAATAGATAAGAGATTCTTGACGAAATCTTAATAGTTGCTTTAAAAAAAAAGAATAAGGGAAATAAGAAGGAATTTATGAAATGCCGCATGCTCATCAACACAAAAGCAAGCAAAGCACAATCTGCCGATCTAATTTCAGAGCACTGAACTATGGAGGAATTGGAGCGGTGATTGGACATGAGATCACTCATGGATTTGATGATGAAGGTATTTCGATTTATTTCTACAGCTTTAAATACCCTATGGTTTTCTGATAATAAGAAAATCCACCATACTACGCAGCTTTTAATGTGAACTTAAACGAAATCACTTTCCCTCAAACTAAAGCAAAATCAGTACCCAGGCATAGTTTGGAAACTGGAGTCAACAATTTCATTTTGCTTTCCACTTTTCTCAGCAGAAAACGAAGAGTTTATATTTAAAGGGAACCATACAAACTTCCCACGGCGTTAGAGGATGTACTAGGGTGTATGCAGATTATAATTTGCATATTTAATAAGCCTTTAACTGGAAAGTTCATAGGAAGCTGTGCATGGTTGTGGTTCCACTAGTAAATCCACAGGAAGATCGGATAACAAAGGGCACGAGTTCGCCGGAATATTTTCACCGCCATTCTGTTTTCCTGAGCTCCTTAATCACCTGCCGAACAATTTGTAACCGCTAAATCCCAGGACCGATTTTTTGTTAATCTCAGCATTCCTCAATGATTCACTGTTTTCTTGATAAGCAGACAGCTGGTTGTAATTCCACGAGTTATTGACAATAGCTGAGCTTTCAACGGTTTCATCTTTTTCATATTCTGGAAAGATGTTAACTGCAGCCTAGTTAGCCATACACCTTTATAACCTCAACAGAAAAACTACGAAACCTAGATTTCAACTGCATTAGGAACAGAACAGCTTCTTCACAAACGCACTGGTTTCTAAGAGTCCTCAAGTGGGTACCCCACGTGAACACCAATCGTACAGAGTTCACACGGATGAACAGTGCCCCATTTACACACTAAAATATCAGTCTGAAATGCTGTGCGAGATCAAGTTTGATAAAAGAGCATTATATGCATTCTATACTACAACAAAGCAAATTATGCAATTATGCATTTCGCATAGACGGTCATGCATGCGATTACAAATTCCCGTCTCAGAGTGTTTGGTAGTATTTCAATCACCATTTTCTCTAAACCTGCCTGCTTTATTCAGAGTTTTACAAGTCCATTTACTTCTCTAGAAATGAAAGCTAGGCTAATCGTTACCTCATTTCGATAAACTTAGCGTTTTGGAGTGTGCTTTTTGCTCTAGACCTATCTCGGGCAGCTACCGTTCCCCAGTCATTGAAAATGACATTTTTTTACGCTACGTTCAGAGATTCTTCCTTCTGCTATCTTTCTGGGCACACATTAGTAGCTGGTCGAAACATGTTTCTCGCGAACACCATTTTGTGTATAAGGGGTGAGTGCGACGTAATGAAGCAGTATTTTTGTTGCTAAGGTTTGCTGCAATTTGACGATGAAGATCTTTTTAGATGGGTCAATTTGAGCATCCAAAAATGGAGGCCAGTTTTTTTTTCGATTTTTCTTGGGTAAATTACTATCCATTCAACAACTCAAAACATTTGTTCATTTCTCCTTGTACGATGTTTCCACCTTAAACATAAATGCAATGGCAAGGCTTGGTGCCAATCACTGTCCCATTGCCAACCCTCTCATTTATGCAAAATACTACCCGGACCATCTGAAGATTGAGCAGTTTAGGCACTTCTTTAGGAGAGCTATGAGCTGCTAAATCGAAAATCCGTGCATATTTATTGCCCCTTGTTCTTGTATGCAGGAAAACGCAGTTGGCTTGCATTTCACTGTCAATCGACAAAGGGGCGGTAACGTCGAAGGACTCTACCACATACGCTCTGTAAGGATGCGTGTTTTGTAAACGATCTTGGAACAGTTCGGTGATCTTAAAATGGGCTTGGAAGTGCTTGAAGGTCTATGTATTAAATTTTATCGGGTGAGGTTATGGAAGCGTTGGAACAAGTAGATTGTGATTATTTTCGACCTTTTCAATCTTTGAAGGAGAAGGCACCAAAACTCTAGTTATTGCGAGAAAATGGTGTAATAACAACTTCGTGTCTGCTCATAAAGAGAACGGTAATTACTAAATCTTCAGTACGTCCATAAGAAAGCAATCGAAGCCACAAACAGTACTTTTTTTTGCTCACAGGTAGACAATTCGATGCCGTCGGAAATCTGCGAGACTGGTGGGACGGCGAAGTGCAGAACAAGTTCAAAAAGCGTGCGCAGTGCATCATTGACCAGTATGACAAGATAGAGGTGTGTTTGAATAGTGAAATCATGGAGAGTTTTTAATATATATCCAATATTCAAGCAAGAAGAACTCTTGAAAATTTAAAGTCAAGCACAATGAAGCTGATATATTTGCAAAACTCCGGACACAGGCGTCTGCGGTGGGGAACGAATGCGCTGTTACCCTTTCCAGAAGCTAACGAGTTCACCACTACACCATGCAGGTCCTTCGTTTCGTCTTCACCATTGTGATTTCAATTGCAGCCTTAGCCTAACTGGGTGGAATGCCGATTTTCACTCCCCAGACCCTTCGATGGGTGATTGATGATGGCACTGATCGATAGAACTAGCTGAGAGACAGGCGAAACGAAGAACGTGCATGGTGTTGTGGTAAACGTGTTAGTCCCCGGATATGGTAATAACGCGTTTGTTACCCAGCGCAGACACCTGCGGTCCAAAGTTTTGCAAATATCTCAGCATCATGGTGGTTGTATTTCGTATTATAGCCCGCCGCGAAATTTATAGTAGGCAGCAAATAAAAAAGTTAGCATTAAAATCAAGCATTTGCACAAATAACCTCATCTTGGGGCGATTGTATGGTGTTCTTCTTTCTGTTGTCTGATTTGGAATGCGAAACCAACAGTTCCTTTGTGCAACAGAGAAGAAGAGGACATGTTTGCAATGTTGCTAATTAGTCGCCATTTAGTGAATTTGGGCAGTAAACCAATGAATGGAAGGTTTCTTCTAAAAGAATTTGTTGTAGGTTCCTGGAACTGACCTACACGTCAAGGGTAAGCTAACACAAGGAGAAAATATCGCCGATAACGGTGGAGTAAAGCAAGCGCTCAAGGTGAATCTTTGTTTCCAGAATGATAATCAGACTTATAAATGGGAAAATATAGAGAAAGTATCGAAAATAAATCCCTTTTCTTAGAAAACTCGAAACACTTTGTAAAGATTTCAAATAGGAGAACTATATTTTTAGGCGTACAGAAATTATCTGAAGAAATTTGGAGAAGAAGAACGCATTAAGGGATTGGAAAAATACAATAATGAGCAGATGTTCTTCATAGGATATGCTACGGTAAGGTGACGCTGATTCTTTTTTTCCTGTGTCTGCATCACTCTACATTTTCCTTCCTGCTTTTTTCCTTACTCTATCACCAATAAGGCATGACTTCAGTAGGACTGTTGCTTTCACCGTTTCAAAATAATTATTGGCCGTACTATTATATTGCGCAAAGTAGAGGGGTTACAATATCTTATCTCAAGGGACTCATTGGTTCAACACACAAACCTCATGTACAGCTTTTGAACTTGACGGTCACTTTTTTTTATGTAGACTTAACTAAAACTGTAATTGCAAAAGATTTGAGCACTGATACTTCGTATATTTGCAAAGACAAAATCACGGTCCTCACGGTCCACGGTTGGTATCATTTTCTATTTGAATCGTATTTCTCTTGACTTACGAAACTCCACGCTAGTCTACCGAGGTAGTAATGTCAGTAATGCCAGTGCCTTCTTGAAGTCACAAAGTTCCTACGTGGTCTTGTAGCTAGGAAGGACGTTCTCTTTGCTTCATCCAGGGCATTGACCGAAAGGGTCAACCATATACTGTCCACAGAAAGATTCGAAATTTTTTTCAACAATGAATTGCGCCACGGATACTTAATCGCTGCAGGAACACCCTCCACATAGATGAGAGAAAACAGTGATAAAACGAAAGGCACTTTATCTGTAACAAAAAGCCTAAACTCTGCGCCATTTTCGGCGAAATGCTTTTAAGAGAGTTTTTTATATCAAGACAAAATAATGACGGAAATTGTTGAAAGAAATAATTCACAGATCTGGTGTGGCCATTCGACAGCTGACTCCTTGATCAACCTCATTCTCACCGATCCTCATGCTCCTCAACAATATCGGTATGTGCCTACCCCAATAGCTAATTTCGTAAAGGAAGGCGTATTTTTACCTAATTACACTGTGCAGCCTTGCCGTATCAAATCTTCGAAGCTTTCACCCACAAAGTGTAAGGTTGCCACAGGGCTGTCACAATGCAATTCACATAGTCAATTACTGTAGAGACTCAGTAACCGTTGTTATTCGTGGTTGTCCTAGTGAGTCTCTGAGTAAAAAACTTTAAAGAAGGAAATCTGAGCCAAGGTTCACATCAGTGAATATTTGGAGTATTATTTTTGGAGTGTTTAAGTGTCCAATATTTGGAGTGTTTCCACTCTAATTTCTTCTTGTCGTAACTTCAACTTTTTTTCAGTGTGAATCAAGTGCTTGCAAATCAACCAGAATTCGCCGCCGCATTCAACTGCGGTGTTGGTACACCAATGAATCCAACGAAGCGTTGCGCTGTTTGGTAATGAAAACGGCGTCGACGTCATATACTACGCATAATAATTATCTTATTTTATGATGTTCTTTCCTGGTTGTACACTTCTGTTTTCTGCTCAACAAATATCGACTGTAAAAGTTGCCCTTTTTGCTAATGTCAGCGGATTTTCTATACAGGTACGAATGCGCCAACTTTAATAGGTATCATGTGTGAAGAAGGGAAAGGCGTTATATTTCAATGGCTCCACTTAAAATGTGCTCATGCTACGATGGGCTTCGCAAAGCCGTCCTAGCTAATAGTTTCACGACTCAGACGCTTCCCCACCTTGCGTAACGGCTTTAATATCATGTGAATTACCATATCACCATAAGAAGTGAGCGAAGTGGGAAAGCTGATTAAGTGAACTGCGCGCACGTAGTACGAACAACATTTTTTGCTAAACAGTTTTGATAAAGAATTGTCACTACCATCATCTACCTTTTTATTTTTCTAAAAACCATACACTTTACACTCTTTTTGTATTTGGAGAGCTCTTGTAATTCTTTGCTTTAGTGTATCTGAAAGCTAAATTGTACTCAACGCAATATGTTCTATACTTAATCAGGTGGCCGGTTCTCACTTTTCTGGAAGTTAACAGGGTTGCTCTTTAGGCTGTTTCTTGCGCTGTGATGTTGAGACTGTTAGAGGAAACCGGTGTTCAATATTAGTCAAAAATAAGGGACACTCTTACCTTTCCAGACTGGAGAATTGCTACCAGACTTATCTGTATTAATCACAGCCTCTTTAAATCAAGTTGGAGTGTTCTATCACGGTTATCCCAGGACTCCAAAAAGAAATCGACTGCAGTAGCATTCAACAACATTTATAAAGAAAACGGCAATACTCAAGCAGAAGCTGAAGCCACAGTTCGAAGACCGTGGAAGATGGATGCGAGAAAATGAATCAAATGCGAGAAAATGCTGGAATCAGCACAGTAGATATGAAAACGGGTAATCTAAAATAAGAATTGGTAAATTCAACTCCTACTTTCTCTGCTTAGCATTTAGTAGAAAAAGCAAAGAGAATCCATACATATACCAAAATCTCGCCACTACTTTTTGTGAGTGAATGATTCGCTTCCTTCTTAAAATTGTTGTTTTCATGTGCTTTTATATTCTTATTCTTTACTTTGTTGAAATAAGGTGGTTAAAATCTGTTAATGCAATATTTGCCTTCTAGTGAGTGTTGTTTCCTCGAATGCTTTCTTCTCGGGAGCCTGAGAATGGTCGTGTTAGGCAATCTACTAGATCTAACACTTTGCTAACCCAAACGAAAAATTCAAAAGCCAAGTTGCAGTTGCATGATAAAATGTTTAACTTTCAAGAACTAAAACCGTCAAAATATTGTGACTAATGATATGCCGATCTCTGATCAAAAACTGAGCTGAACTGCTATGGGCAGCTTTCATAAAAACAATTTTCTCTGTGTTATGGATAACTGGTATGGTGCGAACATTAGCCTATCTTCCGTTCTTTCGTTCGCGATCGTCGCCATGATGGTGCTTTGATTCGCCTATGGTGACATCTGCCAGTATCAGTCCGTATTTCATGAGTCATTTCCAGTCGCGAATGCAGCTGATTGACGGGAGCCAAGCCACAGCATTATCTGCGTGCCGGTTATATTTAGCTGAGATGGTCCGGAATCACTGTTTTGTTACAAACACCTAGCACCTGTGCAATCTTGCGAATCTTTTTGCGTCAATAAGCTTCAAACAACTTTAAACGTTCATCATATATGACACTGGGTGTGTTTCAATCTTCTTCATTCTTAAAGATGTAAAGCTTAATACAAAGGTATTAAAATGAACGCTTCACAAAACTATCATTTACTACCTCTCTCGACACGGATCTTGTGAGCACTATCTGTAGCTCTATACCAGGTTTTCAGTAGAGGAAAAAATTTATCAAACTTTGTATTTTTACTGTGTTAACATAAACTGGCATATATTATGTCGAAAACATTAAAATAAACTTATAAAATGAAGTCCGTGCTTATTTTCGCGACAAAGCGGCTTTTTGGACACGATAGGGACTTCGATATATATATATATATATATATATATATATATATCACCTATATATATATATATCACCTAACGTCCTGTTTACCGTCGAGGCATTGGAACGGGCGCCAGTAAAGTCCTCATTTCTAACAATTGCAGGCAAGAATAGTCCAGTAGGTTTTAAACGCTCTACGGGCTCGCTGAGTATCTCATCCTCGTTCTAGAGTTCTCATCAAAATTCTGCTCATCGAATCGCAGCCATGCCACCGTGCGTTGGACACATCGTGGAATTCAGTCGCTGACGCTTCTTGTCCATGTCGTTCATACGAATCATTTGTTCTGTCCACCTCATCATTGACGATTTGAAGTATTGAATGCCGCCTTTGGCTTTTTACATTGACGTAGGTGGCAGCTTCAGATTCCCAATCTCATTGCGTAATGCAAGATAGCATTGTCCGTTCGATGCTCGTTCTATAACGCTGAATGATTTTTCATCCTGCTTACGTAGCGACCGGGATGCGTTTCTGACGCATCTGTTAAAGCACGAAGAATCGTGGAGTCGAAAAGGTGAGCATGGAATCAGGTATTCTCTGCTCTCCTCATTAGATCGTCGATGGTGTTGAGAACTTCCCAAGCCCATCGCTTTTTTCTGGTCAACTCTAAGCTAGGTTATTAATCAATCACGTTGACCTCCAGATATCACAGACGTAATTGGCGCATTCGGTGATATTTATTCCGTTGAGCGTGAATGAAACATACGCAATCAATCCGTTCTTTATGAACATCGTTCTTGTGAAATTTTTTTCACTGTTGAAGACCATTCTTTCCACAGGCTTTATCAAAGTCGGCAACCATTCGTTCTTCCTGGCTTATCTTTGATGTTATAAGAGCGATGTCACCAGCAAAGCAAAGACGCTATAATTGCAGACCATCGGCATCCACTCCCTTGTTGTCCCTTTCCAGTGTTGGCATGATGGTCTCAAGAATAGCTGCAAATATCTTTCGCCAATTGGTATCGCTTGGTCTGATCGCTGCTTTTAGATTTATGTTAGTATCGCTAACGAGTAATAATATCCTGGCTGTGAAATTTCAATATAGATGACGAAAGATCTTTACATACACGGCCTAGATGTCCATGTCTTCCACGACGGCTTCTGTTCCAATTAAGTTGAAAGCTCTCCTCAGACCGATGAAATAGAGAGCGAGAGGTCTCTAGTGCTGTCATAGTGCTCCGGTTAAACAAAAGTATGCTACTGTTATAATCATTCTCCTTGTTTAAATGTTTATATATGCAACGGTGGGCGCGTGTGGCGCAGTGGTCAGAGGCGCAATGCAACCCACACGCAGAATCGATTCCCGCTCCCATGGTCCACCAAGCCCTCAATCGCTCTGAGCTCGGTAAATTGGTACCAGACTTGTCTGGAAAGATAGCAGCACTGGTTCGATATTTCGGAAGGCCTCCGCGACTCATTGTAAAGGCCAAATATGCATTCGATCACCACCAGAGGATGCTTAATGAAGTCGAATGCATGGCGTACGATTATTCAACGCCGAGATCTTTATCTCTTTTATCCCTTATATGCATCAGTATAACATACTGCACTCATGAAATTATTCGCTGGTTGAACACTTATTCTATTCCAAAACATCACTACAACACTAGTGCGTCGATCGCAGCCATCGCAATATGGCTTCATCAAGTATTTTCTGAAACTCAGTTGGGATTTTGCGGATAATTCCTTCGTTTGGTTTGTTGTCTCGTATCAACTATCTACAGTGGCCCTCGGATTTTCGTGTGAATTCGGCATTCGGCAGCCATTTGAGGATTTTGTCGTCTTCACGGTTGTCGCTGAACGTCGACCGAGCTGATTCCTGGGATGAACCCTCACTCAAAGGTACAAATTAAGATTTCGAAATTTCTAGCCGAAACCCTACACCTATAAACGTCAACGACATTGGATATCATCATCACGTTTTGCTGGACGGAATTCCGTTCGTTGAAGTGCTTCCCCGTCTGAAACATGGACCTCAACGAAAATATGAGCAGGACACGACTTCTGAGATCCATAAAGTTAAAGCTTTGTCGTGATGAAACATGTATCGTTTTGGAAAACATTTCTAGATTCTGCCTATTTTATTTAAATCAAAAAAGTTTCGCATCAGCTGATTGAAATTTTGTTTAGAGTTGACAGGTTACAGCACGAGGCGGGAGTAAGCCACTTAGGGAAGGAGGAAGTAGCAATATGACGTGTTGTTTTTCACCGATTGTTGAAAACACTTTCGAGCTTAGCGTTGTCAAAAGTGGAAGATAACTGAAGCAAAGTCTTTCATTTTCCCTCGGCTTTCAAGTAGAAGCAAGGTCTTGTTCAGCCATTTGCACTAAGAACAATAAGAAATATGAATGTGTCGTTTTCTTGTTCAGCAATCGCGAGGTTTTTAAACAGCATACATTTGTTACTTGGCCAACATGTCCCGTCCTATACCTACTTATTAAAACACATAAGTTGGTATCACCTGATGATCATGCGTCAACCAATCCG
>UYYA01000582.1:0-45472 GCA_900624975.1 Angiostrongylus costaricensis | reverse complement strand
TGACAGCGCTTCTTTTACAAGTCGGAAGTATCTTGCTGGTACATCTTTCAGTAACTCCCACGACCGACTTTCTATTAACCACGGCATTGATCAAGTGATTTTTTTCGTATTTTTGTTGAGCAAACGCGAGGTGTTACTAT
Organism: Angiostrongylus costaricensis; assembly: GCA_900624975.1. Taxonomy (NCBI): domain Eukaryota; kingdom Metazoa; phylum Nematoda; class Chromadorea; order Rhabditida; family Metastrongylidae; genus Angiostrongylus; species Angiostrongylus costaricensis. Next base: position 45,332 of record UYYA01000582.1, on the reverse strand, counting down.
TCTTTGTTCACGATTAAGCTGACGTTTCGGCGAATTTCGGATAATAATAAGAAATAGAATAATTTCAAATAATTTTAATTTCGGATAATAATAATAATAATAGAATAATTTCAATAATTTTTTTAGAATAATAATAGAATAATAATAAATAATTTCGGATAGAATAATCTGGATTCAACGAGATCGCGACTTCCGATGGGACTGGAAAGCTGCAAAGCCCTGTAAAATCGAAGCCCAATAGTACCGAACGGAATGATCAGGTGCCTATAATGTCTGGGGAAAACGGTGATCACTTCTGTAATGGCATTTCATACAGGAATTACTACAAACGAGTTTCAGACTCATTCATTTTGAAAAAAAAGTAACAGTTACTGTGCCGAATCTATCTAGTACGGAACGATAGAATTAAAGAGTCTCATAAACAGTAGTTTTCTAGCCAACAGGAATGCAATACGTTTAAACAGTTGGTTTCACTAAGTAACACACATTATTTAACTAAATTATGGCCATTTTTTAAGAATTTACTCTTTTAACTCTTGAACTTCGCACGTCTCCTAAACAAATGAGAATAAAAATAGACAACCCTGTAGGATGCGTTATGCATTCGACTTCATCAACCATCGTTAAAAGTGGCTGAATGCATATCTGGCCTTTACAATGACTCGTGGTGGGCTACTGATGTATCGAGTTAGTGATGCTACTCTCCTAGACAGGTCTTGTGCCAGTTTGCCGACCCCAGACGGATGGAAGGCTCAGTGAGCGCAGGATCGAACTTATATTGCAGGGCGCCCCTAAGCTCTGTGCTACACACGCCCCTTAGAGTTCAAAATGATTGGATTTACATTCATTCCTGGGTGAAAGAAAGGCCAGATCGGCCGGTATGAGTTGACGTCAACTCATTTTCATTACGAGAAAACGTGGTGTCTTTTTGAGGAAATTCCGCTTCTTCAAACGCTAAAGTATTTAAAATACGAACCAACACGAGAAATATTAAAACTCCTTCCTGTGGGCTCCAGAAAAACAGGATATGGGCATGATTTAATATAAATATTTCTCGGGCTTCCATCTCGTTCATATTCTCTAATCACAGCTAAAATTAGCGATATAATGGAAAAACTAAAGTTTTGGACACAACGGTGGCAACCTGCTACATTGATAATGCATTTAGCGGTACTATTGTGTCGTGCTATTAAATCGCTATGCTGCTCGTCCTAGGTATAGATTTGAAGGCAATACAGAATAGACGACTGAGCTCCAGGAAGCCAGAACCCCAATCTAGCAGACTTCAGACGACCCTAAATTACATAATGGGCTAATTTCATCGTTCCTCTCATCCAATTCGTTTCTCGCATCCATCATCCACAAACGACCTCGGATCTACATGTGTCTAGAGCACCATAATCTTCTCTACGAACGTCGTAGAAGGCTGGTCGGGTCGATTCTCCCTGGAATCTTGTGATAGCCATGCTGGGGCGTTCGCAAATGTCTCGTATCGAAGAGAGATCTCAAGACAAGTCTGACGCCAATTCCCCTATGGGTTGGTAGTTTTGGGTGGCCCGAGGAGCTATCTGACTATGGCTTCCTGCGTATTAATCAGTACTGTGACCACTGTGTTCCTCCGGAGTTACAGCACTCGTACATTACTACCAATGATCTGCAAATCGTAATCGTTTTCATACCAATCAATAATGATCCCTTCGATGTTAAAGAGCTCAATAGCTCCTTGATATGAGTCGCACATCACTCATATTGCCGCGCAAACTTTGTAATATTTCTTCTCCACTTTAAGATCGTCTGAATAGGCATAAAAGCTGCAGAATGTTTCATGAACGAAAACAACTGTGCACGTAAGTATTTGAGATTTTATATGAGTTATAGCCATCCATATATTCAAAGAAAAAAGTCGCTTTCGTATTGATCACAGCTTGGCAAAGAGCATTTACTAAGAATATCGACTGATGAAGTTTAAAACGACCAACCATTAGTTAAATTGAGATATATCGTGGGTAAGACACGATTTTTGTGTTATTACTGAAGAAGTACGTCTATAAATCGACACCCCTCAAGGTTATAAAGATGGTATAAAGCATATGCATCATATAATAGAACTTAAAGAGAAATTTATAGAAAAGCACGAACTAAAAGAATGAATGTTAACTGGGAATAATGTACAAAATACACAAAGCCAATAAATGAACAAAGGTCAGATGATTTGACCACATCTGAACTATTCTCGACGCAGTTGATCCAACCGTGCTTGTAAATCATCATCAATATCAGTACCTCCAGCAGCAACGGGCTCCTTGACTTTATCACCTGTACTCACGCCAATCTGTCCACCAGCTGTTGGTAGACCAGCCATCTCTTCACCCATTTGAATACCCAGCTCATCAAGAACCTATGGAAAACGTTAAGTTGAGAAACATCGAATCATCCGATACGTGTTTGTTTCATTAAAATATGAATGTAGATATGAATGGTGTTATCTAACCTGGTTCACTATTTGCTCACTTTCCTGGTCATCTGTCTCATCACCTAGAGCATCATCAATGGCATCACCCATAATTTCCTCCTTCATATCCATGATTTCGCTCTGCTTCTCGAACTAAAAATTAAAATAAGGCAGCACATGTAATACATAAATAAGTGTTGGAATGCCTGAGAGAAAAGCAAAGCAAGGGCCTTAATGATGCAGTGGATAACACGTAGATCACCGGAAAGGATAACCGCAAATCTGGTAGGGTGTTGCAAATATTTCAGCACAATTATGGCCGTAACTGATGAAAATGTTCCTTACATCTAGACTGGTGTCCCACTATCAAATAATTATAAAGGTCAGATGCATTTGAATCAATCCTGAAATTTTAATTGCGTATACAACCACCGTCTATGGACGCCACAAACTTAGCATGCCAGTAACACGTCGATTATAAGGAGTAAAGAAACACCAGTTGCAATCTCATGTGGTACCTATGGTTGAAAGACAAGCTGATGTATCCTCGACACTTCTCCATTCATCCATGTACACTATGTAATCACTTCTCTTGTCCTTATGTACCTTCCTGTTGTATTCATAATTCATTGATGATTAATGCTGAGATATTTGTAAAACTCCGGACCGCAGCTGCAGTACAGATCGAACTCGCTATCACCCCTTCCTAGGGCTAACGAGTTCACCACCACACAATGCAGGTTCCTTCGTTCCGCCTGTTTCTCAGCTAGTTCTATAGATCAGTGCTATCAGCAATCATCCGTCAAGAGATTGATCAGAGCAGTCCAAATCGGCATTGAACCCAGTTAAGCTGAAGTTGTAGTATAAATCATTCTTCTATACTAATTACGATTTGGTGCCGAAGAAAGAGGCCGGCCCTTACAACACTTCAATAAAGCTCCTTATAGGTAGTTAGCAATGGCAGTGTCGCTGCTACTGCCCAACCAGATTAGAAGCAGTACCTGCTGTGAAAAAAAGCCGTTCAACTGAAAAGTGGGAAGTCCTGGATGCGCAAGCTTAGATAAGTTATTCTATAGGATACATCAAGCGTTCTCAATGAGCTATACCTTATTTTGATAAAGCAACAAGTTAATCCACTCAACAACTTGCAACTCGTCGAAAAAAGGCATTTTTCGAAGAAGCATGCCACATGCTTCTATCCTGTATCCTCCTAACGGTTTATCGCCTTTCAGTGACTGGGGTTTCCATGGGTGTCATCCTGCGATGTACAGCGGGGTGACTCATCCCACCCACCATGATCATTCAAGATGAAAAGGAGTCCTGTGTTTCTATCAAGAAGCTTCCCTAAGAGTAAACCAATACCACGATCCACCACCGACCTGGTATCAAACAAGTCGCTTGGTGGCAAGTCTCATTCTGATCCAAAAGGGTGATAACTGCCTGTGGTGATGACGACTTGGGGCTGACTTTCGCTAGGATGACCTCGGGACTCCAGTCAACCACAATGGCTAGGCCAGCAAAACTCCGAAAATGAAAATTATGCTGGGGCTCGAGCAATTAGTGAAGACGTGCCATCCAAGTATACAAGTAAGCATTACTGACTATCAGAAAGAATTCGTAAGGTCCACTTAATGTAAGTGCATTTTACGAGCACTACCTTGTTGATAATGATTTTTGACACTTTTCGTATCCAGTTCAACACCAACGTTTTTTCGTAAAAGAAAATCGTAGTATACAAGAAAGAATACACAAATTAGAGATTTACGCATCACCTCCATCATAATTCTCTGGATTTGTGGAAGATTTAACTGCCTGTTCATCGACTGCATCGCTCTTGTAACACCTTTCATGGCCTAGAACCGGTAAACCTATTGCTTAGTCGAATTCATAAACATCCTGTGGACTTCAACAAACACTCATTAAGCCAAAAGTTATGCTAAACAGCTTAGGGAAAACAATCTGTCAAAGTGTTATCACCTGCGCCATAGCGTCTTGACTTTTAAGTGTTTGAACCTTTAACGACACCGCTTGAATGTTCGCTTTCATAATTATAAACTTCTTGATGTAACGACGAGTCCGAACAAGATCTTTCGCCATAACCTTAACCGAATCCTGAAAAAAGAAACTCTCACAAACTAAATATACAGCCCCTTGTATGCATGTCGAGTAAACAAGAGGTGTTATTTTGTTTCTTTATTGACGAACACCTCTCAACGGTTTACCACCTCATCGTGGCTGGGTGTTCCTGGGCGTCGAGCTGCGATGTACAGCGAAGAGATTCAGCCCCTGGCAGGGTCTCCCAAGCTGAAAAAGAGTCCGCCGTTTCCATCAGGAATCGCAGTTAAGAGTAAACCAATACAAGGATCCGCCACGATTCTGGTACAAAACTAGTCGCATGGTGGCAAATCTCCACGTGATCCACAAAGGCGGCGACTGTCTGTAGCGGTTACGACCTAGGGCAACTTTGGCCTGGCCGACCTCGGAACTCCTAAGAACCACAAAGACCAAACCAGCAAAACTCTGAGACAATGGAACTTTTGCTGGGGCCCGCACAACCGGCGAGGACGGGCCATCCAGGTATCCAGCTATTGACGAACAAACTGACGTTTCGGCCGATTTCGCCTTCCTCAGGTCAAGCTACCTATTCAGGCTCCGGTGAAGGCGAAATCCTCCGAAACGTCAGCTTGTTCCTCAATAAAGAAATAAAATAACACCTCGTGCTTGCCCAACAGGAATATAGAGAATTGTTCGGTCAATGCCGACGTTAATAGAAAGTCCATCATGGTAAATATACAACCCTTAGTATCACTAAATGCATAGAAAAAACGTACCATTTGATTTTGCTTGGCCATCTTTTTGATTTCAGCAATCACTTTCTTCTCTTGCATTTCCATACGTGACTTTTCCCGATCAAGCTCCCGAATAGCTTCAAAGATTTCAATCAATATTCCATGGATCATCTACTAGTGTGTTCAGTTTAGTTGTCAGTTTAATGAATGCCATGCAAATCCATAATGTGGTCGACTTCATATGAAATAAAGAAATAAGGATAACCCATGTAAGAAAAGTAATCATACCTTTATTAAGTGCACGTTGATTCTGACGAAGAAGCTCAGACGGCGTCTTCTTCCGACCAAAAAGGAATTCCATCTGAAATGAAGTTAATCATTCAAGTAGAGTAAACAGTTCTAAGGATCAATCACTGGAGATAGAAAAAAGTCAAAAAGACGAAGGATAAAGCTCTCGTCGTAGATCAATCCTTGAGGAATGCGCCATGCATTCGACTTAATGAGACTTAACGAATGTTCGTTCACTTCCAACGGTGCTTCACTAAGTCGAATGTTAACGAATGAACGACATAGAGGATTATTTGGTCATCTGCTCCACAAAGGAGGAGTTAGACAAATAATTTATTTAACAGACACTCAGAGTACATAATAATCACCAGAGAGATAGAAGGATAAAGGATAAAGCTCTCGGCGTTGATCAATCCCTGAGGGATGCGCCATGCATTCGACTTCATTAAGTATCGTTGGAGGTGATTGAATACATATTTAGCCTTTAAAATGACTCGCGGTGGCCTACCGATGTATCGAGCCAGTGCTGCTATCCTCCCAGACAAGTCCGGTAAAAATTTGCCGCCTCAGTAGGGATGGATGGCTTGGTGAGCCTGAGATGCGGTATCAATACCATGTGTTTTGGACGGCGCCTCCGACCACTGCGCTACACGCGGCCTTATAGAAAGGAGTTAAACCCATTGCAACCTTTAGCTAGTGACAATTCAGGAAGTTCAGCTTCTGCTAGAATTATATGTAGTAAATGTCTTTGAGTAAATCAGGATGAGTCATTTAAGTATAAATACTACGATGACGAACAAGAACTCTTCAATGACTTATCGGGTTAAGGGAAAATAAGGTCCGTCTGCGAACAAAGACTTAGGCCGATACCGAGAAAACGATCTAAATGGGAAACATGTGGATAGAAGAATGCTTCTATGCGTAGACACCCAGGAAAATACTGGATAATGCTCAGCAATTTCTAGATGACTTGAATGACCCTGTCTTCTACCTGGACGATTAGATCTCTGATCCCTGATCCCAAACCTAAATATATGTTACGTCACCATAGATATAATTTAAAAGAGCTGAGAGAAAACGAAAATAAGAAAATACGGAACGAGAGTAATAAAATCTAGGAGAGTCCATATAAGCAAACTGCTTAGTGCATTTGCACAAAAGCATAGAAGTAAACGAGCAGACATGTGTTCTAAGGACTTTAGATTGTGATTTCAACCGATAGTGTCACTTATTTGGCTCCAAACAAGGGAAACTAAAATTAGAGCGAACTCTAGGTCTCTCTAAAGTCCAGAATATCAACACCCTAAGGTGGATTGTGCTCATTGGCGATGTCTCCAAAGCGCCAAAGTCTGTCGCAGCGCAGTGGCGCGCGTCCGGGAGTCCTTGGTGCAGGCCAGCTCGACGCTCTTCCATTTACTAGTAGTCATTTTTGGGATTTAGCATTACTGGAAATTGATTAGTTATCATTTACTAATTAATTATTGAGATCGTAGATCATTGCTGGTTTGTTGGATCTCGTGGTTTACATTCAGAAGAAGCTGTTCTGATGTTATACCTAACTTGTTTTCTAATGTTTTTTGCTTCCTTCTTTCTTTCTTCTTCTCTTCCTCTTCTTCTCTTTTCTCTTCTCTCCTTCTTCCTTTTTTCTTTCTTTCTTCCTTTCTTCTCCTATGTCTTCACATCGTTTTCAGATATGTTGGATAATGGCAAAACCGTAAAGAAGTTTAAAAAAGCGATAAAGAGGAAATCCCTTCCGGAAAATAATGACGTAGGCTTAGTTTCTAGTCGATAGTTTCCAGAACGGTCCAGAATTCCTACATTTTTCGTCTTTTTTTTCTTACTTCTTTAGATTTAGTCCTAGTGAATGTTCCATTAGGTCTTGTGGGTTTGAAGTTATACTGTTGTGGAAATTATTTCTTCTTCAGGTAACTGCTCAAGCAAAGTCAGGTTTGAAAAGAAAAGACTTCAATCCAAAAAAAGTAAGTTCCATACGATCAATCGCGATTTACTGCATAGACTAATCATGGATATATGTATACATACGTGTGGACGGGCGCACGTGGCGCAGTGCTTGGAGCCGCCCTGCCATACGCATGGGATCGATCCCCACGACCCAGACTCGCCAAACCTTCCATCCCTCCGGTGTCAGCAGATTGGTACCGGACTTATTTGCTAGGATAGCACCGCTGTCTGGATACATCGGTAGGCTACTGCTGTTACCATAAAGGCCAGATATGCCTTCAATCACCTCCATACGATGCTTAATGAAGTCGAGTGGATGGCTCATCCGTCAGGAATTGATCAACGTCGAGAGCTTTATCCTTTTATTCTTTCATCCTTTTTTATGCGTATATATACTACTTCGAAATAATTTAGGATTCGAAGCCTATAGACAGACCTGACTTCCTCCCAAAGAAGAAAAAGCTTAGTTCTTTCAAAACGAAAGTCAAGCAAAAGAAAAGTATACTTTTACCGAAAGAAGATTGTGATGGACCATCGGAAAAAGCGGTGAGGTGTTTCATTTTCCAGTTATTGTTATGTTACGAATATTCCATTATTTGGCTTAAACTTGAAAATAAAATATTTAGGATGGAAAAGCAGAGCAAACTTCTAAGAAAAGCAAAGCGAAAAAGAATCAGGAGAAGAAGGTTCATTTAAGCACCGTTTTTGACTTTGACTTTTCAGTTTCGTTCTTCGATGGCCTATGCTTCTTCAATGATTTTCAGTCGAATGCGTTGTTCGATTCTGATGACGACGATGGTCCCAAGAAGTTTTTCGAGAACCTTAACGGTAGCATAGGAGAAAGTTCTGATGCTGAAATGAAGGATAATTATGGCAGTAGTGGGTCAGACGAGGAGATGATTGGTGAATTTAGATATGACAAACTTACTTACCTGGGTACTTGGATGGCCCGTCCTCACTGGTTGTACAGGCCCCAGCAAAGTTTCCAATGTTTCAGAGTTTTGCTGGTTTAGCCATTGTGGTTCCCTAGAGTCCCGAGGTCAGCCTCGGCAAAGTCTGCCCGAGGTCATCACCACTACGAGCGGTTGCCGCTGTGGATCAGAGGAAGATTTGCCGACTAATTTGATACCGGGACGGTGGTGGATCCTGGCATTGGTTCACTTTTAGCTGGGCTTTCTGATGAAAACTCCGGACTCCCTCTCAGCTTGGGCGGGGCTGCTGGCGGTGAATCTCCTCATTGTACATCGCAGCCCAACACCCAGAAACACCTCCCGGCCACGGCCAGACGGTAAACCGTTGGGAGGATATATGGCAAAATCACACACAAAATGTGACAGCTTCTCAATCGACTCGATGACCAGATTTATAGTACTTTTTTAGTAGATGAATCGGGTACGGATGATGAATTACCGATAGAGAAGAAGGCTCGTCTACTAGACAAACGAAGGAATGCGATTGCGTTAGTTACTCCGGGGTTTTTTTCTGTGACTCAGTGTTATGACGTTCCGGCTAGAGGTGCTTTCTTACGGATCGCTTTCAGGAAGGAAGGGGAATCCGAATTACGCCTCAACATTGTTGGACAGCAACAGTACGAGCTTCCAAGTGTTGATGAAATTGAGAAGGAGCTCAGAGAAATTCCCAATCTTCAGATAATCAGGGATCGTATCAATGAAGTTGTCCAGGTTAAATTTATACCTGTAAACTCATTTTCATGCCAAATTTCTGAAACTGCTTTGAAAATTATGTGTTCAGGTGCTAGGTGATTTCAAGAATCGTCGTCAACCAGGTAAAAATCGTGATGACTATCTCGCTATTCTAGCAAAAGATCTATGCTCACAATATGGTTATAATGAATATCTTATGAATAAGTTCATGCAGTTGTTTCCACAACCGTCCGAGGTTATTTTTTGTTCGTTGATCGTTCGATTTCTACAGTAGTTTTTTCTTCTCTTTTTCTTTTCAGTTAATCGAATTTTTGGATGCAAATGAACAGCAACGACCAGTTACAATAAGGACGAACACCTTGAAAACAAGAAGGTTGTGAAAATGAAGGGATAATAGGGACTTTGCTCTTCCCTATTGAGTCAATTTGGATAGGTGTTCTAAAATGCCGACGTTTCCAGCGTAATGGAGAGGCAGCTAATGTTTGTAGTGGTCTAATATCTAAGGAAGGGCGCGTGTGGCACAGTGGTCCGAGGCACCCTGCAATACACATGGGATCGATCCACGCGCCCAAGGCCCACCAATCCTTCCATCCCTCTGGGGTCGGCAAATTGGTACCAGACTTGACTGTGAGGATAGCAACACTGGCTCAATATATCGGTAGGCCACCTCGAGTCATTATAAAGGCCAGATATGCATTCAATCACCTCCATCGATACTTAGTGAAGTCGAATGCATACCGCATCTCTCAGGAACTGATCAACGCCGAGAACTTTGTCCTTCTATCCTTTTAATATTTAAGGAAGTTATCCAATGTTTAGTTTTCTTTATGGCGTCCATTATTTTTCGAATAATTTTAATACAGAGGTGATTTGGCAAAGTCTTTAATCAATCGGGGGATGAACATTGATCCTGCAGCTTCTTGGACAAAAGTAGGACTTGTAGTGTACGATTCTCAAGTTCCTATCGGTAAAATTCTTCTACCTTCTTTCAATAACGTTGAGTCTGGTTAATTGTGCATTTCTACAGGCGCTACTCCGGAGTATCTCGCTGGCCATTACATGATACAAGGCCTGAGTTCCTTATTGCCTGTTATGGCTCTTGCACCACAACCAGGAGACCGAGTGCTAGACATGTGTGCTGCACCTGGTGGAAAGACTTCACACATTGCTGGTTTGATGAAAAATAGTGGTGTTCTCTTTGCCAACGATGCAAATGTAAGTTGTTAGTAAAATAGAAAACTAACTGAGCGAGAGGCGAAACGAAAGACCCACATGGTGTGGTGGTGAATGCGCTAGCCCCGGAAAGGGTAATAACGTGTTCGATCTCCACTGCAGGCACCTGTGGTCCAGAGTTTTGCATATGTCTCAGTATCATTATGGTTGTATTTCAAATAATACCTTGCCATGAGAAATTTTACTAGGCAGCAAATAAAAAGTTGACATTGTAAGTTGTCACTTTTCCTTAGGTTTCAAATTTAAGCATGAAATTTGTTTGTGAAACTCTTTCATTTCAATGTCAACTTTTTATTTACTGCCTTTTATTTTCTTATGGCAGAGTATGATGTGAAATATGGCCAAAATGAAGCTGAGATATTTGCAAAATTCCGGACCGCAGGTGTGTGCGTTGGGGACCGAACACACTATTACCCATTCCGAGGGCTAACGTGTTCAACATCACACCATGCTGGTACTTTGTTTCACCTTTCTCTCATTATCTTTCGTCTCACTTCTACTTCTGCAGATAGCTCGCTGCCGTGCTGTCATTGGAAATCTGCATAGACTTGGCGTAAATAATGCTATTGTCAGTAACCTGAGCGCTGAGGAGTATGCTAAGGTTAGTGCGAAAAATCGATAATTCAGATCCATCAGATCAGAGAACATAAGATAAGAGAGTGCTAATGTACTTAGATTTCACCATGGTTTCCCTTAGTTACACCTTATCGTACTCCTTCCATGATTTCTCCTGAATTCAATGGTAATTTTAAGCTTGCTCCCAATAGTTTTGACCGTGTCCTTTTGGATGCTCCTTGCTCCGGAACAGGTGTAGTATGGAAGGATGAAACAGTGAAGACCAGCAAAGATAGCCAAGATGTTCAGCGAAGGTTAGACGTTTTCTTTAATGATACGATTTGCTCCTACCCTATTGCTTTATTAGGCATACGGTGCAACGACAATTGATCCTTGCTGCTCTTGACGCCGTCGATTCTAAATCTGCTGGTGGAGGATACGTTGTGTACTCTACCTGCTCAGTTCTCGTTCGTTCTTTTCCACTATATTATTGACTTTATTACAAGTTTCTGTTGGACAATTCACAAGGTTAGTGGTGAGATATGTGACAAAACGCATGCTTCCTTATGAGCATATTCCAGTCCCTTGATATATTCCACTGTTAGGGCGCACATGGCGCAGTGGTCGGAGAGGCCTCGCAGTATATATTGGATCGTTCCTCGCGCCCCAGGCTCACCAAACCTTCCATCGCTTCGGAATCGGCAAATTAATACCAGAGTTGTCTGAGGGGATAGCAGCACTGGCTCGATATATCGGTACGCCACCGCAAATGAGGCCAGATCTGCATTCAGTCACCTCCGACGATGCCTAATAAAGAATACATGGCGCATCCTTCGGGGATTGATCAACTGCGAGAGCTTTATCCTTTTATTTCTATCTCATTGTTAACATTTTTTTGTGATAATGCGATGGTCAAACCTTTTTGCTTGAAAAATCCTATCTTTGTCTTCGAAACTAGTGCAAATACCTGTACTGCACGATTTGGATATTCTAAGAGCCTGCTGATGCGCTTCTTCTTAAATAGAATTCAGTGCCATACAAATGGTATAATTGTATAATTTTCCAAGGTGGAAGAAAACGAAGCCGTAGTCAATTACGCATTAGGAAAGAGGCACTGCGAATTAGTTCCTTGTGGTCTGGAAGTTGGTGTTGAAGGATTTACACGGTGAGGGTAATTGTTTCTTCCAACGTTGGTTCGATTCTTTATTCTCAGGAGGAAAGTAATGTTCGCAGATTCCGCGAGTATCGATTCCATCCGTCGTTAAGTTTAACTCGTCGTTATTATCCACATGTGCACAACATTGATGGATTTTTTGTGGCCAAGCTCAAGAAGCTATCAAATGAAAGGATGGGGAAGGCTAGCATCGACATTGTTGGTTGCCTTACTGTTGTTTTAGTGTCTGTTTTATGTTTTAGTGTAGAATCTTACCTACTTTTCTTACTTAATCTTGAAATGTAAAATCGCTTAACATTTCAGGCTCAACGAGAAAAGAGCGAAAAATGTGGCACTGACGAGGAAGTGAAACAAAATTCGTCCAGCTTATCGTCTAGTACGAATAAACGTGAAGACTCTGATAATAACGAAGATGGTTATTATTTCGCATAGTCCATAAAAAAGACCTCATTGAGAGTTCGTTTTCCAGAAGCTACTTGTTCTGAAGACAGGAAGAAGAAACATCGATCAAAGAAGAAACGACGCCTACTGAAAAACAAGATTAGTAATGATTCTAAAGATCCTGAAAGTGACGGTTTCAATACTGTGAGCTTCGATTCTTGGTTAAATCGCGGCACTTAGCGCCGGATTCGTATCCCGTCCTTATGCTCTTTACTTTAGTTCGAAGAGTTTCGTATATTATTATGTCAATATATTCTTCTAGGCTGGCTACGTACGTAAAGTCAGAAAGAAAAAGCCAATAATGAAGCGGATTGGTAAGCGGACGCTGGCGAAAACTAGCGCAAAAGTCGTAAAAAACAAGAGGAAAAAACTATTGGCTAAAAGAGCTCCCGGAATGAATGATTTATAGATTTACTTTTATTAGGATGTCGGCTAGTGCTTATGTTTATATTTTGTTAAATTGAACATACCTTAACTTTGACTTTAAAATCCCTTTGATTCTTAAAATGTAATTTCTACGCATTGTTCCACTAATTCCACTCGTACTTTTATTGTATTTGTTGTTATACATCTTCTCAATGTCACTATTTGTGATGAGATACCGTTGTTAGTTTTGCTACTGTTGTTATCTGTTTGAATACATACTGTGATCTAAGTTCGTTGTTCGATACGTTTATGAGTGCGTGTGGCACAGTGGTCGGAGGCGTCCTGCAATACACCTAGGATCGATCCTCGTGTCCCAGATTCATCAAGCGTTCCACCTCTTCGGGGGCGGCAAGTTGGTACCAGACTTGTCTAAGAGGATAGCAGCACTGGCTCGATACATCGGTAGGCCACCGTGAGTCATTGTAAAGGCCAGATATGCATTCAGTTAGAACCGAAAGATGCTTAATGAAGTCGAATGGACGGTGCATCGCTCAGGGATTGATCAACGGCAACAGCTTTATCCTTCTTACCATACTTATCCAATACGAACCATCAAATGGGACCAAGTAAGGTAGTTCGTTGCCAAAGCCTTTACTTCTCGCTCGTACTTCTACTGTCTATTCAAGGGTCTGTTAGTATTAGGACTTTGCGTGGTTAAATAATGATGGCCATACAACGATTAAACGGTGTTCCTAGAAGTAGGTCGGAAAACATTCTGAGTATCGAGAAGTGTCTTTAAAAATCATTATTAAAGAACAATTTGAAAGTCAAAAATATGTAAGAGAAAAACCTTGGAGCACTTAATAATGGCGGAAACACTATATGAGGATGAGATCAGTGTGTAACACAATATTTTAGGAGGCTTATGAAGTCTACTAAATGCGCACTAAAAAATGATCCTAAGAGTAATTCCATGGGTTAACTTGCGAGGTTCCCTCCATTCCACGAACGTCCTGCACCACCGGCTTCAATCTCAACAGCTGAATCACCATACAATGAAGAAACTACTGATGAAGGAAGGGTGGCATGGCTATATTCGTGCTTTCGTAGAGAAGAACTGAAAAGAAGTTCGAAAGGAACTACAAACGAAAACAATAGCAATGTTACCATTTTCTTAGATTTCCGTTTATTTAGTTCAAAAGATCCCAACAAACCTATCTCGAAACTCCTGCCCGCAAATCCCACAAGGGTAGGGTTTTTCACCTGTATGCGTTCTAATATGTATTGTGAGTGTCTGAAAAAAACTTGCAGCTAATTTTTAAGCATGATAAAAAAAGGAATATTGAGGTGAAGAATGTTTTGTGAGCAAAACTGAGACAGTCTGGACAATTTACAAGGCTTTCTATGTCCTCTCAAGCAAAAAATAGCTATGTGACAACCAGAATTGAACTGAGATACTGGCAAAACTCCGGACCACAAGTGCCTGCGGTAGGGATCGAACAAGCAATTATCCTTTCCGGGAGCTAACGCGTTCACCAACACATCATGCGAGTTCTTCGTCTCGCCTTTCTCTTAGCTAACTTTTTATCTATGAGACAGTAGCCACAAACAAGGCGTCCAATGACAGATTACTGTGCAACCCTAGAAAGGAAAGCATGGCGCACGACAGAGTACTGCACAAGTGAACTGTTACGTTTTTTACAAAATGTATACAAATGATAAACGAAAATGTGTTTTCCAAACCTGTGACTGCGTGAAACCTCTTCCACAGTAACCACATGTGTATGGCTTTTCCCCTGTGTGAACTCTCTCATGAATATTCTGAAATTCCATAACAGTCGTCAAACGATAACATCTATAAATTCTTACACGAGATAGAGATCTTTAAATAAAATGATGAAGGACAAAGCTCTCGGCGTTGATCCATCCCTGGGGGATGCGCTATGTATTCGACTTCATTAAGCTTCGTTGAAAGTGATGACTGAATGCATATCTGGCCTATACAATGACTCGCCGTGGCCTACCAATGAAGTGAGTACATGCTGCTATCTTCCCAGACAAGTCTGGTACCAATTTACTGACTCCGGAGAGACGGAAGGCCTGGTGAGCTTGGGTGTGGGAATCGATCTCGTATATGTTGCAGGGCAACTCCGACACTGAGCTACAGGCGATCTTTAAATAACACTAAAAAAAGAATTTATTAGAAAATAACCTTATCCCGTCGATGATGGAACATTTTTTCACAATACGAGCACTGCCAACGAAATGGCCTCTCTGCGTTCAAAAAGTCACCGTTTAACATCGCTAGACACGTGTTCTGTAAAGAATTACAAAGAAAAACTAACTAAGGAAATAATCGAGAAACGTCATTTACCCCACCTCGTGCTCGGTGAGAGAACTCAGCGATTTGAACCATCTACCACATATCTGACAGAAGTGGCGATGACCCGTGATATGCATCTTCATATGCAAAGCTAAGGAAGTGGAACGACAAAATGATTTCGTACAAATAGTGCATCTGTACGCACGGAGACCTAGAAGTTTTCATCTATTGGTACTTATCATATTTCTATAAGCGATGGCCACATACCTGGATGGTAACGCATATGTGATACCAAGCGGTCTTTTGAGCAGAACTGTGCATTACAGGTGTCGCATCGATAGCGTTTCGAGGAACAATGAACCTCCTAAATGTTTTTCCCAGAAACGATTCGGTTTGAAGATGATGGGAGCCTATTCGACTGACCGCTACGTGCGTCTCCCATGCGATCCTGTCTTGTAACATTTTCCCACATAAAGAACATTTGCATGCACCTGACGTACTCCGTGGCTCTAAAATTGGGTTAATAATCTTGGTGTAAAGGCAAAATATCGGCAACCGGTAACTGTTGAAGATTTGGTTTTTTCATGAGAATTTTGGATATCTCCCCAACGATTTATCGCCACATTGTGGATGGGAGGTGATACTGGGTGTCGGGCTTCGATGTACAGCGGTAGATTCACTCTCCCTCCCCTCCCCACCCCACCCCGGCCGGGTCTCCCAAGTTGAGGAGTCAGGCATTTCCAACAGGAAGCACAGGTAAGGATAAACCTATATTAGGATCCACCACCGTCCTAGTATCAAACTTTTTGTATGGCGGCAGGTCTCCCTCTGATCCATATGAGCGGTGACTCTCTGTGGTGGTAAGGACCTGGGGCTGACCTTACCTTGACTGGTTTCGGAACTCCTAGGAACCCCAAAGACTAAACCAACAAAACTCTGAAACAATGGAAATTATGCTGGGGCTCGCACAACTATTGAAGACCGGCCATCCTAGTATCCAAGTAAATAATATTCTGGATAGACAAAATGAAAGCTAACTAGCTAACCGTAGAGACAAGTTTCCTCTACTGGAGCTTTCACAATCCTGAAGTGGAGAATATTTTCGCCAATCATCAAGCTAAACCGCTCCAGAGGTCCATGTTCTCCACAATTCGAAGAAACCTGCGGTAACACACAGTTCTGCGTTAAATTCTGTTCTCCAACATATTTTATAATAGAGTTCTCTCCATCTCCAATAGTTTGAATCTTTCAATCTTAAGAGTAACCATAAAAATACCTGGCTTTCTGAACTAGGAGACATCTTACTGAGTACATCACTACCTGAAAAAGAAGACTTCGGTCATGAATAAAACACGAAGTAAGGGATACACAATAATTCTAGTGGCGATAAGGAAAGAGAACATCTTCCTTAAGGTCCGAAGACTATGGAAATATCTTTCTGATCTAGACTGGCCATCTCATAAATACCTTTTTCACATGCCCAAGGAAAAACTTACGAAAAGGCGCTCACTCCTACCTTCGGAACTGGAAGAGGATGTGTGGGCAAGAAGAGATTGACACGGGAAAGTTGCTTCTTTTTGGAAACCACGAGGCGTTCTAAACTAGATTCAACCTCTGGAAGCTTAAAAACACTGAACTCCAATCCAGAAAACAGTTTACTATAAACGTCAAGTATAGAAAAAGTAGAAAGGATAAAACTTTCGGCGTTGATCAACCTCTGAGGGATGCGCCATGCATTTGACTTCACTAAGCATTGTTTGGAGGTGATTGAATGCACATCTGGCCTTTAAAATGACTTGCGGTAGCCTACCGATGTATCGAGTCAGTGCTGCTCCTCCTAGAGAAATGTGATACCAATTTGCCGACTACGAAGGGATGGAGGACTTGCTGGGCATGGGACGCGTGGTCGAACCCATGTGTATTGCAGGGCGCTCCATTGCGCTACACGCGCCCATAGTAAAAGTAACAAAGAGTAAACCTTAAGAAAACAATGCAATCCAAGTGATCAATGATCCCACCTGTAACATTTCGATCCAACGAGTTCTACGGCTCGCATCCTACGAATGAACTGTAACGGTGGTTTAGGATGGCAGTAAGGCTGATCCTTCATCACCAATCCCATATTACTCCTTGTGGAGCTTCCTTAAGCGTCTTACGTAAGGTCAACCTTTGAACTTGGTGCTTATTCGCTTAACTAAGACAAAGGATACCTCCTGAATCGAAGGCCTCAGAACTTTCATCGTCATAAAAAACTGTGTCATCGAACGATTGCAATGAAGATGACTGGCCTAGTGATTCCTCAGCTTCCATACTTCACGTGACAACTACGGTTCTGCAAAATAATGAGAATTCGTCTCAGATTGTCGTTTCCTCTACAGATGTGCACATAGATTACTTCACGGAGCAGATTAGTTAAAGGACATTCGACTTATGTTCCAAAATAACAGACGAAAACTCTACCTCTGGAAGATTCTCACGAATTAGACTAGTTAAAAGACACTACGCCTTACATTCCGAAATTTAGAAGAAAGAACACTAGTCCAGGGATAGTAGAACTTCTAGAGTACACCGTAATCCACACAGACCGCCAAGGATACATTACAACCCATAGAGATCACTCAAGATACACTACAAACCACAAGGACCACCCAAGATACACTACAACCCATGCAAACCACCCAAGATAAACCACCACCCACAGAGTCCACCCAAGATACGCCACAACCAGCACGGATCACCCAAGAAGAGGCTTAGTGAGGAAACTTTGGGAGCAGTGATTTTTATTTTTAAGCACATCTTTGGCGAGTTTCTTTTAAAATTCTTAACAGTACTTACCAGTAATGCAAACACTTTCATATCAACAATAACCATCCTTCTAACAGAGATTTCGATGACTAACTACACTCAATGTAAAATATCTGAAACGAACGCAAGACTAATTGAATCGTCAATCAACGAATAACGCACGTGATTTCGGTCAGCCACTACTACCGTATCGACCAACATCATGTTTTTGTTCGTCACTGCACGTCAGTGTGAGTTCTCTTCTTAGACATAATTCTGGAAGTTGCTTTTCCGATTACTGGTGATCGATTATCGGTCGATAGAGTATTTATAACCTTAAAGATTTGTGGAAGAGACTTTGTTTCATCGCTCATTGATTTATAGGAGCTTTGCTTCACCACCTCATTAATACACTTAGACTTAAATCGTCAATATCTTAATCATATGCATAATTCTTGTGCAGTATTCTCTCAAGTCTAGGATAAAACTTTCAAGGAGTTGGGAAGAAATCGAAATTTCTGGAATTCCTACAGCAAGTGCAACGTCTGCACGCGTTAAGGATGCATTCGGGGACGCTATGACATTCTGCTGTAGAAAATTCTGCTTGTCCGATGGCTTCGCTTTTGAGAGGCAACAAAAATACGATTCCTGGGTTTTGTAAGATCAGCATTTCATCATTTTAGGATAAGAGAACGTGTCTGATTTTCAAAGCTTTGTAGATTCTAATCCTCTCAACGGTTTACCGCCTCATCTTGGCTGGGAGGTGTTCCTGGATGTCGGACTGCGATGTACAGCGGGGCAGGATCTCCCAAGCTGAGAAGGAGTCTGGCGTTTCTATCAGGAAACCTAGCAAAGAGTAAACCAATAACAGGATCCACGACCGTCTTGGTAGCAAAGTCGCTTGGCAGTAAATCTCCCTCTGATCCACAAGGGCTGCGACTGTCTGTCGTGGTGAAGACCTGGGCCAGACTTTGGTCAGGTTGACCTCAGGACTCCAGGGAACCATAATGGTTTAATCAGCAAATCTCCGAAAAATGGAGATTATGCTGGGGCCCGCACAACCAGTGAGGACGGGCCATTCAAGTATCAAGTACCAAGTATGGATTCTAATCGCTTTCATTTCGATCAATACTGTTCACTAAGAACTGAGACATGTGGTTTTGAAGTTCAAGGCAGCCATAAAATTTTGGCATTATATGAGTGGAAGTTAATTCACGTTGGCCTATATGTGCATGTTGTTGCTCATTCCTCCTGACGCCTAATTTTTAGTGGCTTCTGCATATTTTCGGTAGCTACAGTATTTGAGAAGTTGAGAACTGCAGTCTTGTGGAAGAGAGTTTATCACTTGGCTATAGGGGTATACGCAATTTTCCAGTAGTCATTTTCTGTTTTTGAACTTGCTAAAGTTCAGTTTGTTAAAAGGTCGGGAACGATCCTCGGTTTCTTCTTCTTTTTTTCTGTATTTTTTTAAGAAAGCAAAGCACTCCAGCAAATACCAACGAAGCCATTCGGTGGCTCTGTTATGTCCCGCTTCTTCAGCGGCTTGGTCGCTCAGTATTTAACCCTCGACGAAAAGAAAAGAAAGCCCACTGGACTCCATAAAATCGGAAGTTTGTGGTAGAATAAAGAAACCTGTGTCTCCAGGAATCTTCAGATTCTGATAGCTTTTTGTGTTTGTCAAACATCAAACTGCCTAGACATTTTGGGCCATGTATGAATGGAATCAATTCGTACCCACTGTCGTCTCAAGGGAGTTTACATCTTCGAGGTACTTCTATTTCTCTTTGTATTTTTTGGTTAGCATCTTCCTATTGCAATCACGTACCTATTTCCTTCGCGAAACATATCGAATGGATAATTGGAGAGACTAGGCTTGCGTTTAAATACTTAGTCTGGGATACAAATGAATTCAGAAGATGGAAGTTCATCTCCTGTTCGTTGGAAATAACTTGTTCTTTGTGTATAAACGAAATCACATTAATGAGTATGCGAACATGCGTCTCTATAGATTGTCTCGTGAACCCCGTTCTAGTCAAAGGGCCGAATAAAGACTGTGCAGGTGGCCACCCGAGTAACTTACTGATTAATGGGATTTGCCGATATTACACGTGGTTGCAATAGTATATCTTCACAAGAATGTTCAATGAAAGGTTCCTTCTACTTCCTTCTATGAATCACAGCTTTTCTTCGTTGTTTTTAGCAAGTATCTAATGTAAAAATTGCGAAGAGAAACTCTCTGCCACATCTTTCACTTCCACAGCTTTAACATGTATGCGGCTACACCTAATTTTTCGACGCACTGACGACGAAGCAATATCGGTTCATGCCGTCCCAATTGCGCACCCAATTATGAGTTGAAGTCCACTCACATGTTGTCACTCTAATGTCAACAAATATACGACACTACGCCTAATCTTATGTGGCATCTGTTTAGGGCTGTGCACAATTTTTTTTGCTGCGTGCAGCGCGCTTTGAAAGAAAAATCCATCCGAGGAAGGTTTTCTTTCATAAACAATTCAATGTGAAGGACAACTTCTCATGAACCACGTTTAGCACATCTGTTTTCTTGGACTCTAATGAATAAACCGTCTGTGCAAAAATGGACACTCGATAAAAATATCACTGTAAGAATAACACGGCAGAAAGGTGAAACAAAGGACTCGCATGGTGTGATAGTGAACACGTTAGCCCTCGGAAAGGGTAATAGCGGCATGTTCGGTCCCCACCGCATATACCAGCGATCTGGAGTTTTGCAAATATCTCAGCATCGTTATGGTTATAGTTCATGTAATTAAAAGGAATTGGCAGTAAACAGAAACTGACGAGATATGCATTGTTCTCAATGCACAAGATCACTGTTTTAAGGAAGCACGATCTGCTACGATGTTAAACTTTACGAGATAGATGTTATTTGCCAGTGTCATCTTTGTTTATTGTGAATACAAGAAGTTAATGCAGTCAATGCAGAAGCCAGTGGAACTCAGTCACATCTCATTTTTATTGCAAACGGCTTTCCAGTAGATGAGTATGAATAGATGCACTGTTATGAGGCTTCGATTCTATTATGCTTAGCTTACAACGACGTAGCGTATGTATACTTACTTTCAAGGTACTTTATATAAAATGTATAGAATTATGGGGTATATGATCGTTTGAAGTGAAGCAAAACTGAAAATTCATAGAATATTAGATGAAGAGTTGGGCATTTTGTTAAATTGTCCTTATATACTGTAGTAATATTGCAGGTAGGAATAAGGAACGGAAGTCGATAAGGACTGGATCGCGCATGATTCAGATGGATTTGAAGACTCTTTTCACCGAGCTTCCAATAGAAGCCACAGAACTTTCTCGTTTGGTGATGTGCAGAATGCTCGACCAAAGACAACGCTGCTCCGGTTCCAAGGCGATGCAGGATGAAATCAATGACCTCAAAACGTGAAACTTTATCCTATTTACGGTATACATCAAAATGAACGAGATCAAACAGTTGAGAGAAGAGCTAAAAACAGAGCAAGAGATTTATCATAGTGAGAGCTTGCTGCAGAAGAAGTCTGTGCCTCTGCCCATCAGAGAACATCCTTGTGGAAGAGGTAAAAATTGAATCATTGGATTCTTCCATACAAGTGGAAAGCTGCGTGATGAAGGGAATGGCAAAATTTGGATGATTTGGGAGCACTTCTTGTTTCCAACAGTAACAATTTTTATGGTTTACATATCTCATTACCGACAAATTACCACTCCCAGAAGTTTTTTAACCAAAATGATAGTAATAGTTATGAGAATTACAGTATTTTACAACGAAACCTACTCAATGCAGAGCGGCACTACGTTAGACTGACTCTTTTCCGATGGACTCCTGAAAAAAACAGAGGATGAACGGAGGATTTGCCGAATAAGACAACCGGGATAATGTGTCGATATTAATGCGAACCTTTCATCAACTAAACGCAGTTTTCCGGAAGACATCGCATCAATGTATGATTGACGAGAACGATGTCTGCAACATTAACCTTATCCATTCTCTTATGTGATATGCTCAAGCATGAGAATGATAAAGCTTTAGACGTTTGTCCGTCTCATAGGGTGCACCGTGCATTCGAAGGAATTCACCTAAGCACCATAGAGGAGAGTGAATACTTTCTTAACTTTTGGAATTACTTCTTGAGGGAAGTGAATCTTCCTTAGCCTTCCAGACTGGTATGGTACTAATTTAACAACTGCGTAGGAATGAGGGATTGTTGAGCTCAGGGATAGGACCAAGGAGCATACGTGTATTACGCGCACATCTAAATGCACTATGTGGTAGTACGAAATTGTTAACTATATAGGTCTTGAAAGCCAGGAACAGAACTGAATAAATGAACAATCGAAAGTGATGCGCAAAGTGAAAGAAGCAATGGAATAGTGGAAAAGTTAATGATGAACAAAGCACAGGTAAACTATATAACTAGAATCGGAAAGAGGAATCGGTTCGGTTTGATAAATAACTTGGGTACGTCTGTAGTCAAGCCTTATTGCTACACTTTCATAAAATCCTAGCTAGGTGGATTTTCATAGCCATAGTCACTCACTGTGAGAAAGGCGTTCGAAGACATTGTGTGCATAACTGCCACATGAACACACCCAGATTCCATATAACGCTCGAACTGTTATGTGTATCATAGAACAAAGATTCAGGTGCAACAAATCTGTAACAGGTTCATTCATTCTTATAGATTTGGATCATGGAGAAATCATCAGCGCTAGGACTCGAAGTTTAAAGGGATTTACGAATGAGTAAGAGTCAGTTTGATTGCGCTGTAAAAGTTACTGTAGTCATGCCCGAAACACGACAATAATGAATTATCGACGCAAGTGGTACAGAAAGTAACCCGTATATTAATCTTTGCTCAGGTTTTTTTTTGCCAAATAAATCTTTTTTGACAATCAACAACCAAGTCGATCCAGGAGCGACTCAGCAATCTATAGTGCTCTCTCATCTTTGCATTTTTCTAGTAAAGTTAAAATCAACTGGTAATTCACCTCCAGTAGAAAGGCTGTTTCAGAGTGTCTTCTTGCCAATTAGACCAAGAATTATTCCAAGCACCTCGAAATTTCATGCTGTGTCCAACATCAAGATAACAATCCTGATAAACAATACAGAGTGAGTTTTTAAACCAAACTCATCTAAAAATGCGGCCTGTATACCTGTGCACATATAATTGAATGGAAGCAGTTATTCTGGACCAGATAATAAGCTAAAGAAGCTGCCTGCAAGTGTAACATGGACCTCTGTAGTGAAGATAGAGAACTTACTATTAAAAACACTGCAAAAAAATAACATCGCAGATTAAATCGGATTGATCCCAGATTTGCCTAGGAGTTTAAGAACCCTTACTCCTTCCTCGATTATTAAGCTAACACGAGGTTGATAAAAAGGCTTATTCGTCTAACGTTTCAGCGTCTTCGCCTTCCTCAGAACCGATGATGAGAGTCGATAATCGATAATCCACAGTGGCTCGTACCCTCAATGGGATGTCTTCGTCTTCTTGTTGAAGAAATACTAAATTGATGCATTGATAACTTAAATGGCCGACTTTCTATAAACCTCGACGTAGATAGTTGATATATTTATCTATACGATCTTATAAACTGATCTTCTTAAGCTGATGCGAGGTTGGTATAGGTTTTCGCCGTCGTTGTCGTTGTTGTTGGTGTTGTTGGTCGATGGCTTATGTCTCGGCGATTTCGCCTTCCTCAGAGCAGTGATGTTACGAGTGGGACTCCTGATGCATTGATAGACTCTACAAGTCATTTTATAGGCCAGATACGTAATAAAGGACCTCTACGAGGCGTCGTGGAGTCGAATCCATGACGTATTTCCTAAGGAGTAGATCAACGTCAAATACTTCCATCTTTATCATCTGCTGCGCGAAAACGCTCTCATATAAGTGACCTGGCGTCGGTTTCCCTTAGTCCAAGATAATGTTTAGGAAGACGTCAGCGAACTAGTCAGAACGAAAAACCGACATATATATGCATGTATATATATATATATATATTAGTTAGCTGAGTATATATATATATATATATATATATATTTATAGTTGGTAGGGCAAAATGGAGAGCACGCATTGAATTCAATGTGCGCTGCATAAAGTAATGCAAGGAATAAAAGAGTTGAATGAAAGACAAAAGAATAAGAAATGGTAAAATGACGCGGAAGGAAACAATAACAGAAAAGGAACGTAAGAATTAAAATGTTATCATCACCTGTCGAATCCATCTCAGTGTTTGCGTTCGTTCGGTACGGAAATTCTTCCTAAGGTGGTCGTATAGTGAAACGCTATCATGGTTTTCGTATCGAAGGATAATAAGACCATGGCCGTAACTAGCGAAATCGAGCAGGGGAACCAAGCGTCTCAATATATTTTCGATTATCATTTATAAATACACTACTTAGTGACCTTGAATTGTCAAGTATATCAAGAAATCATGAATACATTCTCCTAACTGGAACTAGAGCAAGTAAGATGGAATGAGTGAATCTCACAGCACTTAGTCTACCAAGGTAATAAACGTTATCGAAATTTGAAAGCAATGAATTGCAGCGTATTCCAAAATTTTTCATACAATTGGCTAACCATATCCGTTAGAAAAGCTTTATAACGTGTTGTTTATAGCTTTGAATCATATTGTAGGTTGCTGAACGCTGTCGTGGTTTTGTCACCCATGGCTGGTGAGGTAAGCTGATTCGCAGAATGACAGAGAGTTATGCACTACCTCCAGCTACTGTCCCTGAGAGTGTGTATTTATCCTGAGAACTACCATGT
The DNA here is from genome assembly GCA_900624975.1 of Angiostrongylus costaricensis. NCBI lineage: Eukaryota > Metazoa > Nematoda > Chromadorea > Rhabditida > Metastrongylidae > Angiostrongylus > Angiostrongylus costaricensis. Next base: position 20,489 of record UYYA01000582.1, on the reverse strand, counting down.
TGTTATTCCTTATATAACATCGGGACATATCATTCGGTCCGCTTAGGAATCAACCATGCTGTGAACAATTTTTCTATTTCCACAAGCTCAACTGAGAGTAAGTCAGTAGTACGAGTTGGTCAACGCGATGTGTTCGTTTTCTTTATTCACTGACATATTTCAAAACTTCTGATGCAATTCCTCAGTTTTTCAAAACCAGATTCTTCTCGCATCGCCCTCTTAGTAGAGTAATAGAACAAGAGGAATTCTCATGAAAAGATCGTACCCTTAAACGAATTTATCATTGGCGACTTCGACACCAAAATTTATCCCAAGAGAACATCTAAAGAACTTCACAAGAGAACAGTGAGTTAGAACAGTCACACTCGAGCTTCGCCCCAGAAGCAATCCTTCTAATGTTGGATGTGGAAGTCATCCAATAAAGATTACCAAAACGAAATAGAATACGTCAAGTTGTGTTGCCTAACTAACTTCGACGTTATGTAATGGGATCGGACCATTACATCTTTCAGCAACGTTTTGCCTCTCATCAAAAAGAGAAAGCTCCGAAAACGAAGAAGCGAATTTGCAAAATCATAAAGAAACTGGGCTTGTTTGCTTTTCACAAATGAGGAATACGTTTTACTCGTACGAGACCTGTGAAAATGAAGCCAAGCGACAAAGAGTTGGAAAGTTGAAAGGTCTTAGAAGCTCTCACGCCAATATTTCAAAGCAGCGTTGTAGGAATCATAAGAAATTGTCACCTAGTGCCCGGACTTCCAAAGCTCTGCGGAGACGCTATAAACGAAGATCTTAGATAAGAACAGCTGGACTTCTCAGAGATCCAGCGGAGGAAAAACACCTATGACGTTCACAGTGACTTCGCAAATTAAAAGGTTAGAATGACTTTCTTTCTTTTTAGTGCCAGGCACTGCATCCAAATAGCCGAAAACTACGCAGCTAGATTTGTGACATTTCCACGATGTAAAAATGGGTATTGCGAGATTACAAGAGACCACTCTGTCTTACTTTACTGACATGCTGAAGCTCTTTCCTACTTAACTGAAACGTAAGTTGATCAATGAATGAAGTTGTGGTTAGCCAAGGTGTGCTTAAACAGTGCGCAGAATTCCTTCCAGAGCTCTATAGCTACTTCAAATCCAATATTTCAGCATTCTACAACAACGTCATCATTTAGGTAAAGAGAGGAGTTCAAAAAGGTGATATCATTTCACTAAAATTGTTTGTATCCACTATTGCAAGCCTCTCGTGAAAACTGGAATGGGATGACATGGAAGGTAAAAGCAGAGTGCCGGCGTTTATATAACGTCTATTATTAACTGAGCATGACAAGTGGTCGACGATTTCGACATCACCTGTGGAGAAACTCCTCTTTAACTAAACCTCATGAAGCGAATGTTCATGAATAACGAATTGGTTTCCGATGCTCAAGTCATACCTAACGGAACGAATATCTCCTGGTGGGTCAGATATAGTGAAGAGGACGAAGAACAACCTGCTCCATATTTTCAGTCATACGATTCTAACATTTTAAAATACTTCTGGAAAACATGGATGACCAGGATGAATGAACAGTCAGTTTATCTAACACACTGTGTTAGAAGCACTTCGCATCACATAAATGGGAGACAGAACTCCAAGTTCCTATCTACGTAGACGACTAAAGACCATGGACGCCGTCGTATTCGTCAGAACGTCGTGGGTGGACTGTGCGCAATGTGCCTTAACAAGAACTGGTGGACAACAGCCATGAGAGACCAGACCTTACGGACTATGAAGCACAAATCAGAAATCTTACCCACTCGACGGTTATATATCTCCGCAAAGATCGCATAAGAAGAAAGAAGACACGAGGTCCACAGAGTGCTGAGAGGGAGAAGAAGGCACTGGACTACCCTTTCATGTGGCAGAGGACAAATAGAGATTTTGCGGACGCGGGGTTGAAGCACATAGATTTCGACGGGCACCGAAACACTGGAAATCCATCATCTTGAAAAAACTACCTGTGCTTTAAAAGGATAAGTGACTCCAGTTCTTCTTCTATTCCGTCGTGGATAATCTCTTTTTTAAGCGGCACGACTACTGATTTGTACTTCGCAATGGTCAGTGGAATTATAGTACTCAGAGTAAAGCGAGGCGGCTCCTCGATAACGCACTGCGATCCAAACCGTCCACAATCTACAAGAGAAAAGTATGGCTATATTGTGCGGTCTGCAAAAGCCTAAATAAGCGAGAAAATATGAAAGTCGAAAATAGATTGCCGGACTAAATAAATGGTAACAGGGCTGTTTACATTGTCTTGGAATGTTCAGTAGAGCAGTCGGAAGATTCATTGTCGCTCAGGAACACCACCCTAATCGCAAACAGTAAACACCTTTGCGGATGGGAATGTACATAGGCCAGCAATTGTGTGTGGTGAAGACCCGAGAGTGCCACCGCTACCCTCTTATCACAAGGAACATCACTTTCCACCAGCAATTGGAATATCAATCACTAACTAAGATGAAAAATCCTGATTATGTGACTGACATCTTCACCCGAGCGCTCCCAGACCTATGGACGATGGTTGTACGTCATCAAAATGAACTGATCTATTGCCAAACGACATATAGAAATACACTATCTAATTATGTAGTAAAATGACTAACAACAGCGATAGCTATATTAATGTGGTGTTTCGCGGATTCATTTTCGAGTTCCTTCCAACAACCTTACTTCGCGGTGTCTTATGTAGCCCTATACTTATCGTAATCAGTAAAAACAGTGATGCTTACTATCAATACGATAAATAGCAGTTCCAAGTCGTATAATCTCTAAGCCAATCTGAACTGTCTTCATCTGGAAAGTCAAATCGTTTAGAGAAGCGAAATGGTTCGTGCCTACTCTGAATCGGACACCGTCTTCAACCTAAAAACATTCGTCTCGCATAGTCTCGAGAGTGCCTCTCGCTAAACTTGCAGAATATCATTGCATAAGAACTAAAAACAAACTTCTTCAATAATGATGAGAAAATTACGCACACCATCCTTGAAGACCGACAGCAACAATGACTGAGAATCGCATCCATCCTGAAGCAGCGGTAATACAATAGCTTTAAAAATTAGAGGAATAGGGCGAAAATTTCCTGTAAAAATCTATGGCAGGGTATCACGACAAATGCACTCTATGGATCTAGTGATATGTGCAAAACTCGGAACCTCAGTTGGGCTTTGAACCCGCGACTACTCTTAACGGCAGTTAACGTGCTATCCTCTACACCAACCTAGGCCGTTGTCTTCACTTTTTCTCAGATACATTGTTATTCTACTTTTATCTTCACTTCTGTTTTCACTCTTTTTACTCTTTTTTACTCATTCCGGCTGGCGGATGACTGAGTCACATTACCTGCTACCTGTCGTCCCCTTCATCGTCTAATGTTTAACTCAAGCCTGCAAACGTTCCATTTTTCCTATTGCTTGAAAGAGTAGCTCGGTAGGTTTTACTCGCTCTCTGGATCATTGAGCATCATACAACGGGTAGACCTTTGTGTATCCGTATAAAAGAGCACCTAGATGGCAAACGAAAAGCAGGGCAAGGCACGCCACTAGGCACGCATAGAATACAAAAGCATGGCAGAGACGATTTTGTGTAAAAGTCGCTATCATCGCAAGGGAGACTAAAACAGCAACGCGCAAATTTCTCGAGGCTTTTTGGACGAATTCCGAAAACCCGAGAGTGAATAGCAGGGAAGAATGCCTTGAGATAACGCGTGATCTAGTCCCGCATCTCAAAACTGGTTTTTGATGTGGCGTGGTGCAGTACTCAACCATATGCGACTCTAAGCGGCTGTTCTTCCTTGGTGAAAGGCAGATAAAAAAACGGTGGGTTTTTCGAGAAGCCGCTGATCGTGGAATTATTGTCCAGATTTTCATCTTTCTATTCGCGCCGTTAAAGCGTTTGACCTGGTAAATTACATATTAGTGTACCCTTCCAGGCTCTCAAGAGGGCGATACTGCGGCAACGTCAGGTACCGTTGTGTTGTATGTGTTATGTTTGTGAGGAAGTAAACGTGTGCTGAATAACAACCTCGCAATTGCTGTAAAGAAGAGAACAACAGTTTTATCTCAGCTGGGTCAAACCCTCCTTTATATCTATAAAAGTGGGAAAGAGCAGCCTCTTATGCACTCCCAACATTTCAGTGAGTCCCATCTGTCTTTGTTTGGATGTGATCTATCGAATCTGAGTGCTGAATCCTTTCTGAAACGCTGCTTGTCCACATGGGTGTCCTCCGTCTCGTGTTCTGTCAATCCTGTATAGGATGACTCGAGTGAAAAGTTTGTAGACGACAGACAGTACGCAGATTGGGTGATAGTTGCCGATATCGTGCAGGTCACCCTTCTTGAATAATAGCACGGTCGTGCTGGTCTTCCACTGAGTAGGGACCTTGCATTCAGGCAGGCAACGTGTGACGAGCCGATCCAGTGTGTTTACGAGGACCAGCGGAAGGTTCTTCAGGTATTCAGATCTTGTCGTATCCGGACGCTGTTTGAATGAGGGATCTCGAGCCGGTTAGTCGCGAGACTACGTCGCGCGTCGCCAGGTGGCGGTTAGGGGGTTAATCAAGGACCAAACGCAACTTTTGCTTCCTTGACATGCAGGTGGATCCAGGGAATGGACTCCCTGTTTTTGCAGCACCGATTTGGCACATACTGTCTGTATTTCACCCGTCACCTATAGTCCCGTTGATCGTCAAGTGAGTCGAGCGGGCGCCAGTAAATCTTCCATTTTTCCCTGTCGCGGGCAAGAGTAACCCAGTGGGTTCTGCTCGCTATAGCGAGTCGTCGAGCATCGTTTCTTTCTTCGAGGCTCTTTGTGAAGAACTCTGATCGTAGGGTCGGTGGTCTCCCTGCAGTACGTTTGATATCCCGAGGAATCCAGTCACTAACGGCTCTTGTCCATCGGTTGTCATTCATACGCATTACGTGTCTGACCCACCTTATCTTCGACTATTTGGCGTACAAAACGACATCTTTGATTTTTGATCGTTGACGCAGGTCGGAGCTTCGGATCCCATCCCTTACTTGTGTGGAACGGGATACTCCTAGCATCGTCCTTTCGACTGAGCGCTCGATAACGCTGAGTGATTTTTCATCCTGCTTACGCAGCGATCCGACGCATTTTGACGTATACGTTAACGGAGGAAGTACCGTTGAGTCGAAAAGGTGTGCACGGAGTCGAGAGTTCATTGCTCTCTTCACTACATCCTCGATGCTCTTTAAAGCTCCCCAAGCCGCTCGTTTCCTCCTGCTCAGTTCTGGAGCTAGGTCGTTCATCACATTGATTTCCCGACCAACATAGATATAACTGGAGCATTTAGAGATATACGTTTCGTTAAGCGTTAACGGTGCATAAGAAACCAATCCATTCCTCATGAACATCGTTTTTGTGAGATTCAGTCTAAGACTAAACTTTCCACAGGCTTTATCAAAGTCAACAAGCATACGTTCCGCTTGGCTAATGTTGGGTGTTATAAGGACGATGTCATCAGTAAAGCGAAAGTGGAGTAACTGCCGACCGTCGATTTTCACTCCCATATTATCCCATTCCAATGTTCGCATGACGTTCTGGACGGCGGCGGTAAATAATTTTGGCGAGATGGTATCGCCTTGCCTAACTCCTCTTTTGACGTCAGTGTTAATATCGTTGTAGAATGGTGATATCTTGGTTGTGAAATTTTTGTACAGCTCACGAAGAATGTTTATGTACTGAGTAGGGACTCCCTGACTGTCAAGGGCTTCCATGACTGCCTCTATCTCAACTGAATCAAAGGCCTTCTGTAAATCGATGAAAGTGGGACAGAGTGGTCTTTGGACTCTCGCAATACTTCAATGAGCCGCGTTACCGTGTGGATGTGGTCCATCGTACAAAATCCTCTTCGAAAGTCTGCTTGCTCACATGGATGTCCTTCGTCTAGTGTTCTGTCAATCTTGTTTAGGATGACTGGAGTGAAAAGTTTGTAGACGACAGACAGAAGAACCTTCCGCCACTCCTCGTAAACACACTGGCTCGGCTCTTCACACGTTACCTGGCTGAATGCAAGGTGCCTACTCGGTGGAAGTTCATCAAGATCGTGATATAGTTCAGGAATGGTGACCTGCGCGATATCGGCAGCTATCACCCAATCTGCTTACTGTTTGTCGTCTACGAACTCTTCACTCGAGTCGTCCTAAACAGGGTTGTCAGAACACTAGACGAAGGCAGCCATGTGAGCAAGCAGGGTTTCGGAAAGGATTTAGCATGATGGACCACATCCAAAAGGTAACAAGGCTCACTGAAGTATCTCCATAGTACAAAGGACCGCTTTGTCCCACTTTCATCAATTTACAGAAGGCCTTTGATTCAGTTGAGATGGAAGCATTCTGGAAAGCCCTTAATATTCAAAGAGACCCTATTCAGTACATGAAAATTCTTCGTGAGCTGTACAAAAATTCCATTACCACGATATAACCATTCTACAAGGATATTAACATTGACGTCAAGAGAGGAGTTAAGCAAGGCGATACCATCTCGCCAAAATTATTTACCGCCGCCGTCCAGAGCGTCATGCGAACATTGGAATGGGATAATATGGGAGTGGAAATCGACGGTCGGCAGTTACTCCGCCTTCGCTTTACTGATGACATCATCCTTATAACACCCAACATTAGCCAAGCGGTACGTATGCTTGCTGGCTTTGATGAAGCCTGTGGAATGTTTAGTCTTAGACTGGATCTCACAAAAACGATGTTCATCAGAAATGGATTGGCTTCGTATGCACCGTTAACGCTCAATAGAGCGAATATCTCCGAATGCTCCAGTTATATCTATGTAGGTCGGGAAATCAATGTGATGAACGACCTAGCTCCAGAACTGAGCAAGAGGAAACGAGCGGCTTGGGGAGCTTTCAAGAGCATCGAGGATGTAGTGAAGAGAACAAAGAACACCCGACTCTGTGCCCACCTTTTCTACTTAACGCTACTTTCTGCCCTAACGTATGCGTCAGAAACCTGGTCGCTGCGCAAGCAGGATGAAACGTCACTCAGCGTTATCGAACGCGCAGTCGAAAGGACGATGCTAGGAGTATCCTGTTCCACACAAGTAAGGATTGGGATCCGAAGCTCCGATCTGCGTCAACGATCAAAAATTCAAGATGCCGTTCTGAACGCCAAACAGTCGAAGATAAGGTAGGCCGGGCACGTAATGCGTATGAGTGGTAACCGACAAGAGCCGTTAGTAACTGAATTCCTCGAGTTGTCAAACGTAGTGAAGGAAGACCACCGACCCGTTGGTCAGAGTTCTTCACCAAGAGCCTTGAAGAAAAATATGATGGTCGACGAGTCCCTAGAGCGAGCAGAACCCATTGGGCTACTCTTGCACTCGACAGGGAAAAATGGAAGATTTACTGGCGCCCGCTGGACTCACTTGACGATCAACGGGACTACAGGTGATACAGGTTATATATATGTATATATATATATATATATATACGTAAATGTATATATACGTATGTATATATATATATTCTGCTTTACTTGTTATCTAACGGCTATTACTCACTGAAAACCAGTACTGTCAATTCGCTCCCTCCTGACAACAATGTGATTTGTGGATTTATACGGATTTGGAAAGAAAGACCCACACCTGTACAAGGAAGTCTCCTTCGTTTTGAATCTTATCACATAGAGACGCTTGTGGCAGCTGGCCATGATAAATGGGTTCATTCATCAAAGTTATTTTAACAGCATCAATAAAATTAGGAGGGAACATCATCCCTTGGCCGGAAGCTTCTGTGAAAAAAAGTAGAAACGGTCAAATTTCATCTCAACACGTTATTTTCTAGAATGAAAGTTAAATCCTATCACAAACTACAAGAAACATCTACGCAGTGTGCGTGAAGGAATGGTAATCGCAGCGGAGCAGTTAGAGTGAAAGCTAAAAGGCTCTCAGCGTTGATCAGTCCATGAGAGATGCGCCATGAATCTACTTCATTAAGCATCGTTTGGAGGTGATTGAATGCATCTCTGCCGTTTACAATGGCTCACGGTGGCCAACTGATGCGTCGAGCCAGTGCTGCTATCCTCCTAGACAAGTCTGGTACCAATTTTCCGACCCCGATGCGGTAGAAGGCTTGATAAGCCACAGGAGAGGATCGATTCCACGTTTGTAATGCAGGGAGCCTCCGACCACTGCACCGCGGTTAGAGTAGTAAATTATAAATATTTGTGGCAAGTAGTCTGAACTAAGAAAAAGTAAGAATGCTACGATTTTGGTTAACAACAAATGTGTCCCTAAAAATAAGAAGAAAATGAATAGATAACACCAAAAAATAATGAATATATGTCGAAATATGATAAATGAATGCCTCTTCTTATTGTTCTCACGTATAGGAAACTTATAAAGCGCAAAGTCATAAGGATATGAAGATAAACGCAGAAAATGTAAAACTTAAAAAGTGCTTTCGGTAAAAAATTTCCAAAGCGAAATTTTCAACGATGTTGACGGTCAGAGTCAATAACTGGACAATCACAAGCCAATGGATTTAAAGGATCGGTTCCCTGCTTCTAGAACGTGGATTCATTTATGTCTGCCGTATGTCATGGCTAGAACATGTTTACGGGTACATGAATCTGGCACGTCGATTCGACCAAAAGCCTACTATGTAGGGCACAGGAAGTGGATAGGAGGCAGTTGTAGCTCGCCCACAGTGCTATGTTTGCAAAAAATGAGCATAACAAGCTACTTTACGAAATACCTCCTTTAGATGTAATAAGCTTGACCTGGTCAAGTTACTCTTGTAGTTACAGTCTTTTCAAGAATCCTAAAAATAAAAGCGCTTATAAGTGAATATGATGAAGTCCGTCCTAACCAAGAAAACAAAGCCGAGCTCTTTGGTAACGAATGAAGATTTTATTGGTGCTCGTTTGTTTCACTAACTGATCAAGGAGATTACAAGTGGTACACTTTTTACAACTATGAGAACTTCGGTACTAGATTAACTTTCTGTTATTACGGTAACGACAAATTCAGAAGAAAGAAATCAAGTAGGATGCAAGAGTTACGTGGCCTAATAAAGCGACAGTTGGTATCTATGACCAGCCGACCTTGGCCATCGGTTTCCAGCAAGATCAAGAATGCCCCATCGATCGACGGTGTAAAAAATGGATTGTGATCAAGTATGCCATTATATGCCAGTATGCCAGTTTTGTAGTGAGCATTTAAACGAACAGTTATCGGTTATCAGCACTGTCGCTCTAAGGATTGAAAAAATATTAAAATTGGACGCTTGTAGCTTATTAATTGGAAGTGCCACTCAGTACACATGTTCTCTTTGGTTCCCTTGTCCTGGGCTAACCATGCCCTTTATGCATGAAGGGTGGCAAATTGATGGCCGGTCTTCCCATGAAAACGCTGAGTTGCTACATCACTAGGTTCATGCAAGTTACTAAATGGGCCATATGTTTTTTCAATCGCCTCTACGACACTACGAGTGGAGTTGAACAAGTGTCACTGAGTGATAGATGAACGCGAAATGCTTCAGTTTTCTATCTTTTACATCGAAAGGCTCGGATTCTAAAAGCCGCTCGTATACCTTTATTATTTTCCACGTAGCATAAACTACAGTGCGCAGTGGTCGGAGGCGCTTTGCAATACACATGGGATCGATCCCAGTGCCTATATGGCCCACCAAGTCTTCCATCCCTTGTGGTAGGAAAATTGGCACCAGACTTGTATAGGAGGATAGCAGCACTGGCTCGATACATCGGTAGGCCACCGTGAGTCATTGTAAAGGCCAGATATGAATTCAATCACCAACAAACGATGCTTAATGAAGTCGAATGCATAGGTCAATCCTTAGAGAGTGATCAACCCTGAGCTTTATCCTTTCTATGTACTACAGTATGACTTTGCCACCTCTTCTCAGAGACTGACTTATTTCCCGTTTTCCATTCTTGCTATTGTGTCGAAGTTGAATGAACACTTTACCGGCATTCAGCAAAATCACTTCACAACTGGAGTGATCGAGGAATCAGAATATACCAAGGAAGGGAATCATGCTTTTTTCTGAGTCTCCTTTAGTTACCGGGCAGACGTCTAGTGTTTATGATGAAACTAATACTGAACTAGCCGAACATCGAACTGTTGTGACATATTCCCATGTCTATGACATAGTTAAGAAAATCCATGAACTGCGCGCCATCACCACATTTTGTAGGATAACACCTGTAGTACAACAAAAACCAATCTAATGCAGACTTATCTGTTTGCTAAGTGAACCTTATTTTCCACTGATTTTATTTGGTCGTCAAATACCATATAATATATTTACAACATGATCAAAACATATTTTTAAACACAAAATACAGCCCATTTCTAAAACGACCCTGCGTAGGATAGCATGCAACCTTTATGAGCTTCAAGATCGACACCGCTATCAGGCCAAGCAAGAAACATCAAATAGAGATAAAAATCAAGAAGCGGCGACACTACCACCATCTCCTTTCCCAAAAACGTTCTTTAGACAGCAGGACCCTAACGATGGAGTTGACATAAAATTCCGCGCGTTTTCGGACGGCGTTCTCAAGACCCTTGATCACTACCGCGATAGAAAGTTTATCTCTAACCTTAGAGCCGCACAAATATGCGGCATGCGGGAAATTAGAGAATTAATAAACTAGAAAACAATAAGATTGTCTGTTAGTGATAAGGGGGGAGAGTTCGTAGTTATCCCTCGCCAGCTGGATGTTGAGATAACAGAGGAACACTCTCTATCGATCATCCTCTGAAAAGGAATATAAAAGTCAATACCGAAAGCTAAACAATCAATGGGTCAGTGTGGCAAAGGCTGTTATTCCGCACTTTAAAATTGATAGACCAACATTTCCCGTCCTATACCTACTTATTAAAACATATAAGTTGGTATCACCTGATGATCATCCGTCAACCAATCCATCATCATTTAAGGTTAGACCGATCATCAGCTGTGTAGACGGGCCAATGGATAGAATAACCTGGTTTTTAAGCCTGATACTCACCCAGTTGCTTAACCACATTCCAGCCCACCTCACAAACACCCAAATGTTCCTAGAACGTCTACGTAACGCGTCTCCTAATAACGCGTACGTGATGGAGTCTTTCGACGTTACCGCACTGTACACCAACGTATCGAATGACTCCGCAATGTAAGCCATCTTCGAACTTCTTGTTGAACATGAAGGAAGAATAAATATGCATGGCTTGTCCATCCAGCAGCTAATGGCTCTCTTAAAGGAGTGTCTAAACTGCTCGATTTTCAGATGGTCTGGGAAATATTTCGCGCAAAGGAGAGGGTTGGCATTGGGACGGTTGAAGTCTAGCCATCGCGTTCATGTCTAGAATAGAAGCCCCTGTTTTCGATCTCCGGCCACTACTCTACTGCAAATATGTAGATGATTGTTTTGTCGCCTTCTCTACGCAGGAGGAGATGGACAAATGCTTTGAATTATTGGTCGAGCAGTCCGAGTACATAAAGTTCACCCGGGAGAAACCGAGAGAAAACTGGTTTTCCGTTTTTGGACGTCCAAATAAACCTATCAAGTAGCGGTTACCTGACAAAGTGGTATCGAAAGCCAAGTAACAAGAACATTCTTGTTCATTTCCTTTCTTCCCACCCTTCACACACAAAGAGGGCGATTGTGAGAAACATGTTTCGAACAGCCACCTCTGTGTGCACTATAAAGGAACTAAAGGAAGAATCGCGCGACTTGGCTCGGCAAATAGCCATCTCCAGTGGCTACGATATAGTAACCCCACGAGATAAGTTTACAAGGAGAACGACGCGCCCACGCGAAACACTTGGCCGAAAGAAAGCCCCGTTCATGTTACCTTTTCTAAGCGATGAAGTAGCGTAGCTATAAAACGATGCTTAAGAAGGGCACGTCAAGAGGAATCGGTAGCGATAGTTGAAATACCACCGGCTACTCTACGTCGCCAATTAGTTCGCAACTGCCTGTATGACCGTCTATGTAAAACAACAAATTGCGTAATTTGCCCTTACGGCAGGGACGGTGATTGCATGAGTTCAGGTACGATATACCTGATCTCGTGTAACAATTGCGGAGATGAATATATTGGCGAAACGGGCAGACCTTTGTGTATCCGCATAAAAGAACACCTAGATGGCAAACGAAAACTAAGACGAAGCACCCCACTAGGCACGCATAGGATACAAAAGCATAGCGGAGACGATTTTGAAGTAAAAGTCAATATCCTTGCACAGGAGTCCAAAACACCAGCGCGAAAACTCCTCGAGGCTTTTTAGATCAATGCCAAAAACCCTGTAATGAATAGCAGGGATGAATGCCCGGAGGTCATACGCGACCTGATCCCGTACATTCGCATTGATTTTTGATGTGGGATGGTGCAGTCGTCAACCACATGCGACTATAATCAGCTGTTCTAAACTTCCTCATTGGAAGTCACGAAAAAAGCGGTGAGTTTTTCGAGGAGCTGTTGATCATGTAATTACCAAAGAGTCTTTCGTCTTTTTGTAAGTGTTATTAAAGCGTTTGGCCTAGTAGATTGTATATCAGTATACCCTTCCAGGCTCTGAAGAAGGCGATACTGCCGAAAGGTCAGCTAGTGTTGTATTGTATTGTGTTTTTTATGGAAGTAAATGTATGCTGTTTAAAAACCTCGCGATTGCTGAACAAGGAAACGACACATTCATATTCCAATGCCGAGGTTAAGAGAAAGTCGATCCTGGGAACTATTACAAAATATTAACTTCAATGACAGGCGAACTAGAACTAGAACTAGCTTAGAAACAAGCGAAACAAAGGACCCGCGTGGTGTGGTGGTGGACGCGCTGCTCCCCGGAGAGGACAATAGCGCGTTCGTTCCCCACCTCATACACCTGCGGTCCGGAGTTTTGCAAATATCTCAGCATCATTGAAGTTATATTTCACAATGTATACCCTGCCGTTAAAAAAGAGAGTAGGCAGTAAATAATAAGTTAAAACAAAATATTAAATTTCAAGTGGTCCTGAACCGAATTTTACTGCAAGACGCTGAACGGACCGATGTAATCACCACACAAAGGAAATGTATTTTTATTGATTGGAAGTAAGTCATATGATTGATAGATGGTTTTAAATTGTGGCTCAGATTAATATCAATAATTCACATCACGAGGACATTACTGTTTTTTCTTAAGATTTTCCACTGCCTCTTTCAAGATCTCGGCCGCAGTTGTATGGTATTTTTCTCTTTGAGCGAAGAACTAAAAGGATTATAATAACAAAAAGGATGAAGGATGAGAAATGCCGTGTAGCATCGCTATCGTACCTTGACAACTTCTCGCTGGTTAGTGAAAATAGTTGAAGGAAGCTCATCGATAACTAGTTGGATTTTAGACGCCTTTAAAAAAGTTGTAGCTAAAATGGCTCTCTATTTATTGCAAGGGTATCTAAATACTTACCTGCTCGTTGAAGTTTCTCACTGTTTTTTGATATAACACACCTTTCTCTTCCAGTTCTTCCTTTGTCTTGGAATTTTTAACCTACAAGAATTCAATGAAAAATTATCTTAGGATACATTTTCGTACCCAAAAGTTTACTTAACAGTAAAATTTCTTCTTTCATAAAAAAGCCCAAATAGAGCGAAATAGTTCTACTGAAAGTTCCACTCTGAAAGGTTCGAAGTCTACTGTGGTCAATCAAAGCATAAATTAGTAGAAATAGTTGAGTTCAAGAATACTCTCACATCGAAATAGGTGAAAGTTGGCTCGTTCTCAACTTTTTATTTACCGTCTACCACATTATTCCAAGGCAGAGTACTATGCGAAATGAAAGATAAAAGAATGAAGCTCTTGGTGTTGATCAATCCCTGAGGGATGCGCCGTGTATTCGGCTTCATCAAGCATCGTTTGGAGGTGATTAAATACATATCTGACCTTTACAATAACTCGTGGTGGCTTGCTGATGTATCGATCATTTGCCGACCCCACAGGGGTGGAAGGCTTGGTAAGCCATGGGCGCGGAGTCGATTACACGTGTGTGTTGCAGGGCGCCTCCGACCACTACGCCACACGCGCCCTTATGTGAAATATTTTGTAATGAATATTGTAATAAATATAGGCAAATTAAATAATACAACTAGATACAAGTATGAATACAGTAAATGTGGATAAATTGCAGTTCACCGTTTCTAAAAAAATTTTTTGGTAACTTGCAGGATTAGAAATCTTGACTAGTTTCCCTCGCTCTATCGCTGTAACTGCAGGTATCTAGGGGAGCACGCTCGTTTCAACGTAATGAAATCCATTCATAGCATTATTCTCTTCAGTAGTTGTATATTTCAAAATCTGAATTGATAGCGGAGATAGACGGCGCGGTTATTTTCTTTAAATATGTTCAGGGCGCGTGTGGCGCAGTGAACGCAGGCGCTCTGTGACACACAGATGGTCGATCCTCGTGCCCTTGGCTCGGCAAGCCTTCCATCCTTTCGGGTTGAGTAAATTGGTGCCAGACTTGTCTGGGAGGATAGCAGCACTGGCTTGATACATCGGTAGGCCACCGCGAGGCGAGTCATTGTAAAGGCCAGATATGCATTCAATCACCTCCAACGATGATACGAATGAGTCGAATGCATGTCGCATCTCTCAGGGATAAATCGACGCCGAGAGCTTTTTACCTTTGCATTCTATTGCCATTATTATTACTACCACTATCAATGTATTCACCACTTATCTCCGCGTGAAAAAGCCAAAACTTGCACAAAAGGATAAAGGATAAAGCTCTCGGCTTTAATCAAGCCTTGAGGGATGCTCCATGCGTTCGACTATATCAAACATCGTTTGGGGGTGATTGAATGTACATCTGGCCTTTGCAATGACTCTCGGTGGCCTACCGATGTATCGAGCCAGTGATTCTGCTTTCCCAGACAAGTCCGGTATCAATATGCTGATCCCGGAAAGATGGAAGGTTTTGTGAGCCATGGGGCGGAAATCGATTCCACCTGTGTGTTGCAGGCGCCTCCCACCACTGCTCCACGCGGGCCCTAAAACTTGGATATGAACACAAATTTGCGAACAGCGGCAGTTCTATTGGCTATTATTGTTGAGATAAACGCCATAACTCTTTTTTAACAACACGTGAATTTATGTCAGTGCATAATATGGATGGACAGGGTGGACGTTTTGCAAAGATTTGAATCAGTGTGTGAACGAGTATAGATGTTATTCCAAACATGATCCATACAACACTACATTCTGCACTTAACAATTTACAGAGAACTCCTTTTGGACGGATATTTAAACGTCGGCGAACAGAGAGACTGTTCCAACTGGACAGCATACCGAACATAATACTTCGAGTTCGACGTAAGTGAGTTTCTACCCATACATAGGTGTCCAAGTGGGACGATATGAATTCATATCAACTCATTGCTAGTGCGACCAGCAATCGATGACTCCATAAATAATCATAATTTCACAGTACCTCATGTCGTGCAACATCCATCTGTAACAATCCTTCATTCATTTTTTCCACATCAGCTTTCATCTCTTTATTATCGACGGTAACAAACCGCCGTATTCGTCGAATAGCAGCTCGTCCTGTAAGATTTTATTAGGAACTTTACTTATTTAAGGTTTTTAAGAAATATATGAATAAATGCTACTAAGATTTAAACGAAACCAGTCAACCACAAAAAGGTTAGCGATAACAACACGATATTACTTGGTTATCTGATGAGGATCAGATTCCTGATTTACCTTTAGTCTGAGCAGCCCTCTCTGTTGATGCCATGTTATTCATTGCATTGATTATTATATCCAGGCGAGACTGTAATTCACGCTTAATGGGTCCTGTATTCTGTGATTTATCTCAAGGCCCTTCGTATAGGACTTTAAAGTATTCTTTTCTTCATATTGAGTTAATCAACGAGTGTTATTTATGTGAGTATAAGGTCCTAGTTCCTGGAACTTTGAAGCCATTGCTAATTATAACATTGCTAATATGTTGTGGTGCCACTTAGTCCGTACAAAGTTCTGTGTCAACCCCTTCCGAGGCCATCTAATCCGCTTATTTCTTTGAGAGAAATCTGTGATTGATTTGTTTGTGATGCGTTTCCGGCGATTCGAAAAGATAGCGATTGTAAGTAATGGAGATGTGGCAACCATCTAGAAAACGAAACTTCGTATTCCAGAAAGAATCGACTCGACCAGCATTCAGAGACGTTTGTAAGGATGACCAGATCCCTACGCAACAGCTAAATTTTTACGCAAAAAATCTGGTGACCTTCACGGATGGTGGTTGTGAGACGAAAGACACGAGTCGAAAGTGTAAGAACTTCTGGCATCCGAATAGTAGGTGTGAAGAAAGGATGTGTTAAAAAAATATACAGCCTTAAGATAGGAGAACGGGCAAAACGTTATCTATAATTTCGCTATCGCAACCACCGAAAAATTCGCATGGATATCAAAATGTATAAATAAAAGCCTAAAAGGAAGGATCTTCGCTGTAAATGAAGAACATTATGATCAGACCCTTTTCAATCCTTTTATGAAAATAGTATGACATCCCATAAATATTATCGATAAGGTGAATTAATAACAATTACCAACCAATTGCTATTAACGAAATGGTTGTGTTAATATCCATTTGAAGAGAAGCAACTCACTTCTAATCTGTTGTTTACAAACTGTTTTAGCTTTGTGCAACCTGATGCCGCCAATTCGTAAGGATTTTGTTTTGGTGGTGAACTGATGGCTCCAGTTTCCAGTACTTTCCGATTTGGCTTAACAAATTGCGAGAAATATCGGAAAGACTGATATATAGGTTAAAAAAAGCGCTTACTTGAATCATCAGCTCCAATCCGTCTAAAGCACCGTCAAGTGCTAATCTATAGGATTCGACTTTGCTAATTCCTTCTTTAAATGTTGGTTCTAATTTCGTTTCCTCAACTAATCCTATCCTTTCCGCGGCCTAAAACGACTATGATGCATGGGCAGATCTCAGGAAAAAATTGCGGTATCGGTGATTTTTCAATGGGCTGCATTACCTTTTGGATCATTGCGAGACAACTGTGATTAAATAATTCGTTAAGATTCGTGAATCAAGAGCAATTAATCTCAATTTGACATCAATATGACATTAATGTTAAATTCTATCGAAAATTTCAGCGAGTTGGAATTTAATGTAGGGGTCAAAGTTTAAGCGCCGATAACTCATTCCTTCATTAAAATCACCCAAGTTGAGAAAAAGTTCGAAACCTGCACCCTGAGGGGTGTTCCACGCATTCGATTTCATTATGTATCGTTTGGAGGTGATTCGGCGTATAACTGCCCTTTATGATGACTCACGGTGGCCTACCGATGAATCGAGCCAGTGCTGCTATTCTCCCAGATAAGTCTGTTACCGATTTTTTTTCGACCCCGGAGGGATGGCAGACTTGGTGAGACAGGTGCGCGCGGGAGTCGATCCTATTTGTGTGTGTTTCAGGACGCCTACGACCACTACGCCAAATGAGCCTATATTGTTAACATTAAGCACTAATTTTGTTAACATCCACGTTATTAGCAGTAATGCTGAAAATATAGGCTTTTCGAGACAGTTAAATAATAATTGAGACGACATGGATGTAACACAAAGGCGAAGCTGCCACGTCGAGACGAACAACAAGCATGGACCATCGACTCGGGTCATTGGCTCTGAGGAAGACGAAGACGTCGAAACGTTAGCCGAAAATGAATAAATATCATAATCAACTTCTTGTAGGCTCATCAAAGAAAGAATACATAAAGAAATAGAGTTTTGAAAGAATTTGATATTAAATGCCTTGCTGCTTCTCCTAATACAAATTTTCCAACCCATAGACTAAATAATTCTTACATCGAAAATAGCACTATTTCCCTAGGCAGAATTTCCGCTTCGAGTTCTATGAAGAGACGAACTTATGCATCACTTCATTTAGAACAGTAAAGCATGTAAAATATAATAATGTTTGTAATTACAACATGAGCGACTCATAGATTCGGCTACGATCTCGAATCAATCGAAACTGATACTTTCTTGCGCATAAGGGTAAAATACTACACATTCGCCTGTCAAGAATGAAATTCTTATTCATAGGTTTGCCGCTTTACAGTAGTAGCATAGGAATGGTGTGTTACGCACGAAATGATCATCATACGAAAAGATCAGATATGTGTACAGGTAGCTGAAGTTGTTCAGAAAACTGAGAATACAAGGAATGAATTTGCTCTACAAAACAGACTTTCTATCGTCTGTTACTGATCGGTAGCAAAAATTTTTTTAGAATTAAAGTGATGGCGGCTATTAGCCAAAGACCTGAAAATATCAACTAGCTCAGCTGTTTCGCAGTGTCAAGGGATTAAATCATAAAGATCTATCTTCCCTCATGACAAAACATTACAGGTACCTCTTTGTCTCGTTTTGCATGCTATACCTCAGTGGCGATGGCTATATTCAAACAATTATGTTATCTCTATGTTTAGTTAGCAGAAAACTTGTAAGTAAAAACCTTCTGTGGATTAAACTCTCGGCTCAGACATGTCTGGCACCAATTTGCCGATCTCAGAGTGATGGAAGGCTTGGTAAGTCTGTGGCATGGTCGGACCAGCACCGTCCCATGTGTAACACCCGGTCAATCCCATTGCACGGTTCCTCTCATCATTGTGCTACACTCGCCCTTTAGAACACGCGTAAGCATCACATCAAACCACCACAATCAATTTTATACCCTATTTTATAACAAGGATTCGTTCTGGAATAGCCAATTAACGTTTTAATCCCGTGCAACGTAAAAACGATGTCGCAAAATGTGATTAGTCAAGCAGAGTCAAATATTTAACAATTTAATAGGCATAAGGAGTAAAATAGGGCAGCACTTCATGTACGCCGACTAACTGACTAACTCATTCAGTATTGTGCCGACGATATTCTACAGCAATATTCACTTGTTTCCGGTTTTGCTGTGGCATATCGACAAGTGCTTCACTCCTTGTGTTGTATTTATTAGATTTATTCTCATTCCTGTTGTATTGACGCAATATGCAGATCCCAGAACGTCCTCCACTGGTATCATACCTTGCTTTCTGTCATCCATGATAGTCTTCGGACTTACATAAGAATCCGACCAGTACTTGAGGGCTTTTGGTTTTCTTTATGAGTCTCAATTCAATAGATAAGGCTAAAGCAGTGACTAGCCGTGTGCTAAATGCACCTCTATTCACTGTGCTTGGTCCACCCTACTTGTTAGATGCGTAGATTAATATGGCTCCCTGCATCATATGTACGCCTGCAAGTGATCAAGTAAAAGTAACTCGATGGGACTCTGCTATCATCGGTGCCATTCGTAACTGTTCCGCATTAGACCCAGACGCGAGTGGACGTCACTAACTAGAAGGATATGAATAGAGACTGAACTAAGAAACCCTTTATTACTACTGTATTCGGCGATGTCACCCACGGATAGCTCATCGGTTCTGCCGAAGGTTTACTCATATATGGATTTTTGAATGGGAATATGGGAATCCTTTTCAGATTTCGTGAGCACCTAGAGGATTAATCTAGCTGCACGTCAGAGTTTGACACCACGAGCATCTCTAGCCATGATGAAGTGGCCATAAGTCGTTAGTAACGGGGATAAATGGCTGCTGATTATTTTATCTTGCTAAAGAATGGATTGCAGACGTATTTAGGTGAAATTAATTAAAAGAGATATCACCATTTGTGGGCGCGTGTGGCGCAGTGGTTGGAGGCGCCATTGCTACACACACGTGGAATCGATCCCCGCGTCCATGGCGCACCAAGCCTTCCTTCCCTCCAGGATCGGGAAATTGGTACCAGACTTACCTTGGAGGACAGCAGCACTAACTCGATACATCGGTAGGCAACTGCGGACCATAGTGAAAGGCAGACATGCATTCAGTCACTTCCAACGATACTTAATGAAGTCGAATACATGGCGCATCTCTCAGGGATTGATCAACGCCGAGAGCTTTATCCTTTATTGTCACCATTTTTGTTAACGATAAAATGATGAAAACTGTTTCCAAGTTACTAGAACAACACTTACTAAAATCGTTTATAAGCAACACTAATCTTTAACATTTCTGCAATTCTCTTCAACGTTGGAAAGCGAGAACCAACTTGTTAACAATGGAAGGAAAGTGGATATTACCCCAGCCAAAGTTTGCCCCACGTCACCACCACCGCAGGTAGTCGCCACCCTTGTAGGTCAGAGGGAGATTTGTCACCACGCGACTAGTATGATACCAGGAAGGTGCTAGATCCTGGTATTGGTTTACTCTTAGCTAGGCTTCGTGATGGAAACGCTGCACTTCTTGTAAACTCGTGAGGCCCTGCAGGGGGTATGAAATTCTCCACTGTACATCGCACTCCGACACCCAGGAATACCTCCCAACCACGATGGGGCGGTAAAGAGTTGGGAGGATATACATATATATA
>UYYA01000581.1:0-45480 GCA_900624975.1 Angiostrongylus costaricensis | reverse complement strand
GACAGGAAGGCGAAGACGCAACGTCGAGGCGAACAACAAGCATGGACCATCGACTCGGATCACCGGCTCTGAGGAAGACGAAGACGTCGAAACGTTAGCCGAAAATAAATATATTTATCAACCTCGTGCAAGCTTATCAAGAAAGAATACATATTGATTTGTCACACCGAGGTTTAGGGAAGGTCGGTTTCGAAATACAGACTGATCAGCTTCTTGGCGCTCAAGTGGGAGGATCCAGCACACACCATCTGCTTTGTGATAACTCCTCCAAGTTCATGTTAAAAGAACGTTGAAAATATACAAGATTATTCCTGATACCAGAATCGTATAGCACACCGTTAATGATGCCAATCATTACTAAAACGGTGCTAGTTCGATCGCCATGTAAGCTAACGAAAACTCTCATCCCTCCGGGATCGGAAAGTTACCGAACTTGCCCGAAAGGTACCGAACTTGCCCGGAATAGAAAAGAATTTCTGATATCGTAAAACCGTCCATCACCGTAATTCTTCAAACATCCATTCCTCATGAAATATTTGTACTTTGGTTTATTTCTAAGCCTTTTCACATGCAGTTTAATATATCCAACCTTGAGATCTAATGTTTATATTAGATATAATTATAGACCTCTGCCTCTCATTATGATATTTCCATTTTTAATCCCACTTTTTCAAAACATCTTCAGGCAACGATAAATTCGGCATCACATTCGAACACAGTATCCTACGTTTGCTAGGACCTGACGAAACCTTCGACTAGATCCCACTTTGCGATAGCCCATTAACTTGAGGTTCAGCACTTTGGTAGCGCGAACGATGGTGTATTGTTTCCAAGTTTGCATGTGCTCTGAATAATGAGAATAGCCAGCATTTAAACCCATATAACCATCAACGTGGCAGGCCATTGAGACAGAAACATTTCTGTGCTCCTCGTTTCATCATCGCCGTAATTTGGTTCTAATATCTCATCCCCCATTTGCTGTTGCTATCTGGAGTAAACACGATTGATATTCTCGGCGGTCATCGATGTACTCTTGCTTGCACCAGGTACGCAATGGTTAGAATTTGTCAATTGTTGACCACGGTGTGATACCACTTTCAAGCTGCGGATATGCTTTTCTACACTCTTAACAAACAACATTCTAGAACATACTCTAACAAAGGCGCATGTAGAGCAGTGGTTGAAGATGCCGTGCAATACACATGGAATCGATCTCCGCGCTCCAGGCTTACCAAATCCTCCATCCCTCCGGGTTCGGCGAATTGGTACCAGACTTGTCTGGGAGGATAGCAGCACTGGCTCGATACATCGGTAGGCCACCATGAGTTATTGTAAAGGTCAGACATGCATTCAAGCATCTTCAACGATGCTTAAAGAAATGGAATGCATGGCGCGTTGCTTAGGGATTCATTAATGCCTAGAGATTTGTAGCCCAACAGGGTGCGAAATGGTAAGGACGTAAAAAAAAGCAAATTCTTATCAAAAATTGAAATATGCTGATATTCCAATCTAACAATGGAGGAGGAATTGAAAAAAAACTTTTCATGCAACTGTTATGTTCTCGTATGGTTGGTAGCAAATACATACCATTGTACAATCCAGTACAATGGAGAAAGTTTTATGGCATTCCAGCTAGCATCGGGCAATAGGAACGATTAAAAAAGTTCGGCGATGATTTTCGCAAGGGAGAGAAGGAGAAAGTTTCAGTTTGGATTTCTACGATTTGTAGAGGTAGGTACAGAAATATTGACACTTGATACTTGAATGGCCCGTGCTCACTGGTTGTGCGGGCACCAGCATAATCTCCTTTTTTCGGAGATTAGCTGGTTAAGCCATTGTGGTTCCATGGTGCCCCGAGGTCACCCTGGCCAAAATCTGCCCCAGGTCTTCACCACCACGGGCAGTCGCAACCCTTGTGGATCAGAGAGATTTACCAGCATGCGATTTTGATACCAGGACGGTAGTGGATCCTGGTATTGGTTTACTCTTAGCTAGTTTTCCTGATGGAAACGCTAGACTCCTTCTCAGCTTGGGAGACCCTGCCAGGGGATGAATCCTCCCGCTGTGCATCGCAGTCCTACACCCAGGAACACCTCCCAGCCACGATGAGGCGGTAAACCGTTGGGAGGATAGAAATATTAAGTGTCCATAAATGTGATCTACCGAGATGTCCTCACTTTTTCTGCAGAAGCGATAAAAAATTCCGCTTCAGATATATTTAGATAACCAACCTCTGCAAGACATACACTATTGGATGGTTCATGCCATGTCAGACAAGGCTCAGACTCCTTGGGAAGAAGTGAATTTTTCTGGAACGGAAGTTTTGTTTAACGCACATTAGTGAAAAAACTCAGATTACTCATACAGTATGGTAAGTTTTCAAAGACAGAAGTCGAACTAGTGAAATCACAAGTAATTCCATCGTTGAAAAGAAGCTGATTGGGGTCAAACTAATTTCCACTCAGATTTCACACTTTTCCCACTTATTCCCAATTTGGACCGCATAAATCGATGACAAAAGCACATCATACTGTGAACTAACTTCATGTTTCCCTTAAGTAAAGTCCGTAGAATTGGCTCACGTCAACTCAAAGTGCCACCCTATGATTTGCTGCGTGACAGCTGCTTGACCTCTATTCCACTGATCCTTTAAAACGATCACATAAGAAGAACCAACCCAAGCGACGGGAAGTTTAAACCCTACAGAACCTAGGAAATGTGCTATTCCACTTCAGTATCATACAGTGGGTGAACTGGAAGCGTTCATACAGTCCTGATCTATTGCAAGAGTCGTGGGAAAAGCACTAGGTGAAATAAGCGAATCAGACAACTGCGCAGATGCTGGGTAAGGACCTGCAAAATGTCCCACCGTTTGGAACTCGAAGTGACTCTCGACAAACAGTCCTGTAAAATTATTGTTGGAGACTATATGAAGGTAGTAAGATCCAATACAGGTTCAGGAAATCTGGCACGGCACACTGAAATTCGAGTGGAAACCGACAGTGCTTTTGGATTACGGCGTGCAGCATGTTTTCTTCCTGGAAAGTCATTTTTCGGTAGATCTAAAGCTATTCCAATTGCAACATATCTGACACGTCTAGTAAAAAAATGCCAGCCGCAGAAGACACGTTCAGGAGGGCGTACATCGGTATAGATAAATCAAGCTACTGTCAGGACCTGTGCCATTATGTCTCGCTGCCAATAGTAAACGAAAATAGGACCATTGTAATACCCTCCATGATATAGAGCCGAAACCAGAAAAATTCTACTTCACCTTCTTCTGTTCCACTCCCACTGTCAAGAACCATGGTGGAGAAGGAACGTACCAGATCCTTTCTTGTAAAGCTTACTACAGAAAAGATGGAAAGATGGACAGCACCGGAAAGACTAAACATCTCACCCAATTTCATTTGCGTTATAATCTACTTTGTAAATGTACTTTTCGCAACCCATATGATATCTTGCCCTCAAAAAGAGAACGTTTTAGGCCAGTGAAGGGCGTCGGGAATACTCATTCTGCTTTAGGCAAAAAAATCTCGCATGAATTTACTTCTGAGTATTTTCACTGGGCTCTTCAGGTAGTTCAGCTCTCGCGCACACCAAAAGCTCTGAAGGAATCCAAACTAACGGCCGAAGCGATTCTGAAAAAGATGCCACTAAATTGACCACATACAACCAGTAACAATGGTCCACTGAGCATACCACCTACCACTTATTCTAGCACTTCATCTTCGTCTACCAAAACGCGTTCAACGGATTGCAATCGAATGCCATTCTGCCACTGATCGAGTGAATCCCTTCTGCGGGACAATCTTGAACTGATATCACAGTTTCTAATACCTCGAACATTCAGCTTTTTCCTCGACTACTTCCTATCACCATAGAGAAAGACATACGAAAAGGTCATACCACATCCTTGGAGGTATTTTTGACTGTGACATTGCTCTTTGTGACGAAATCGTTCGTTTGAGACGGAAACAGAATTTGCATTGATGTCAAATTCCTAGTAAACAGTCTCTATGAAGAGAGCGAAAGCTAGAGAATGGGAATAATTCGAAAGAAGAGCCAATTCATGGAAAACCCACTGACAAATGGACGACTGGACGATTGAGAATAAAGAGTACCCCAATGGACACGAGAAACTGTGAAAGTATAAGTGGCGCATGATTGCCGAACCGATAGAAACCATAGTCCAATTAACAGTTCCAGAACTTCGCATTCACGTTTTCGGCTCAACTGTTCTCCATGTGCTACTTTATCCACGTTAAGAAGTCCGAACCAAAATCCAAGCACTTCAGAAATTTCCTCTAATATACAATTATCACACACAATATTAAACCGCACAAAGCAATTCGGAACTCCGACAAATATATTTTCTATATTATTTCTATAATATATTTCATATAATATATATATATTTTCTATAATATATTTCAGTCGATTAAACGTCGACAAACGAAAGTTAAATCAGTCGGTCATATGAAGGGTGCAGTTGGGATAGGTGCTCGAGAGCAATCAACGAGGAGAACCCAAATAGGATAAAAGTATCGCTAATATTAGTGGATACACAAGTGACTCGTTCTTCGTCTCTACACTAAATCCTAACTCTTAGATTTGAAAGGAGATATGATAACAGTACAAAAGCAATACTCATGGATGTGTTTACGGAAATGATGGTGCTCCAGGCATCGCATGCGTCCAATTTGGTCGAGAAACCTCGATCTTACATTAGATGTTATTGATCTAGCACCATTCCCATACGCCAATATCAAAATATTCCAGTTACAGTTCAAATTATGAAAGTTCAAGCAATCGAAGAACATACAGCGGTCTTTCCAATTGTGATGTTATATCATTCCGACTTCAACCGGTTTATTATTATTATTAAAAAACATTAACAAATACTATCTACTAAATTAGTAACAATAACAAGACGTCTATGTTGAAATAGATACATATAAACAACATCTGAGAAATATAGTCGCAGATTAACCTTATTAATCAAACGGTGGCAAACCGAACTCCTCCGGAGCGAATTCCTTCAGTGTAAAGAGGACTTTGTCCGGTCTGAAAAAGACAACAAAACTCGAGATTATGGCTGAAAACAGAGTTCTTTGTCCGATTTTCCTGCAAAACGTTTCCGGCAACAAATAGGTAAATAAATAGATAAGTGAATAAATAAATAAGTGTATAATTCAACCAAAATGGTGTTGACATATTTCCAAAGCTCTGGCCCGCAGGTGTCTGCGGAGGGACCAAACACGCTATTGCGTTTTGCGGGGGCCACCGCGTCCACCACCACACCAAGCGGGTCCTTAGTTTTGCCTTTCTTTCGACTAGTTTTCTATTTACCTTCGTTTATTTTCTATCTATCTGAATGTATAGTGCTAGTAATGGTGATAAACAATTTCCTAACGATTTGAGATGAACAACGTAGAGTAAAACAGGTTATGCAAAGTGCATTACTCGCTATATATCACAAACTTTAACAGATAAGACAGAACGTTGATTATTCAGTATCCGAAGATAACTTTTTGACCACTAGGTTAGTTAGCGCTTGAGGAGCTAAACAACTTTGCGCTATGTGCTACAAATCTGCCATAAAAAAACTTCTTGCCTTTGAAACAATTCAGAACCACATTTTCAAGAATTTAATAAGAAAGTCAACTTTGCAAGAATTCTAACGCAAATGCAGCAGATGCAAAAATAAACGATCCTTTGAGGAACACTATAGTGTCTTTGCTGGACCAAATCCAGCTTGTTCAATTGCTTCGTTACTTGAAATATGAGCTTTCGTGAAAGGAAAGGCAAAACGGAAATACGAATCATACACTTAAAAAACCCTTCTGGACAACAGAAAAACACATGTTTTGTTGACAACGATCTACAGATTCCAATAAACTTTATATAAATTAAGAAGGTTCACTAAAAGGCCAGAAGTGCACGCATAAAGGTGAAAAATACGCGTTAAACAAGACATGACGATGTGTTCGGATAAACTTAAAAGATATATGTTTAACACGAGACCCAGTAAATATATCGCTAGCTACTGTACTATTCTAACATCGTAGAAGGACTCGCATGATGTAGTGATGAAAGCGTTAGCTCCCAGAAAGGGTAATAGCGTGTTCAGTCCCCATCGCAGACATCAGTGGACCGAAGTTTTGCAAATATCTCAGCATTATTGTGGTTATATCGCTAGAGCTTACCAAGTTGAAATAGAAAACTTTAAAACGTTCGCACCGTAGAGCTTCTGCCTTTTCACGAAACATTTCATCGGGAACCATAACACACCGCATTCCAGCTTCAAGCGCTGCTTTCACCCCGTTCGGGGCATCTTCAAATACGAGCACATGGGAAGGATTGGTAGGTGGTATAGGAAATCTGATATAGCTAGATTTTTGAAGAAGCCAAATTAAAGCACAACAGAAGCCTCCACCAACAAATGAACCTTCTCATTGTTTCCAGAAAAGCATCAGGATGGGGTTTACCTCGCTTGATGCTATCATCGTCTCCAATGCATACCTTATAAGAACAAACTTAGATGTTATAAAAAGAACTGGCCAAATTTTGATGTTGAGATTTCAAATCTTAATCTATCTAAAGATAGCCTGATTTGACAAAACAGTAGTTTCTTCCTTTCTAATGCCATGACAAGGAATTTAATAGAGTTGAAAACTTACATGTATAGGTATTAAGTCAAGCCAATCTCGGTGATTCTCGGCTTTCTGAAAGAATGAACGGCTGCAAGACCCCGTACAAATAGCCATTGGAATTCCTGAAGACAGTAATCAGAACTGTGTAGGAGAAACTTTGACTAAGTATGACCATAGTGGAAAAGTAGCCGCAACAAAAAGGAAACGAACTAGAGGAAGTAAGATTTTCGCCAACAAAGGCAAACGTTCAAGAAGAAACTCAAAAATTAAAGGAGTTTATAAACATTTCTGATGGGCTTGTGGTGAAATGGTTTTATATCACAGACTTTGAGGCACAATACCTACTTTAATACCTGGATGGTCCGTCTTCACTGGTTGTGCGAGCCCCAGCATAATTTTCATCGTTTCGAAGTTCTGCTGGTTTAGCTATTGTGGTTCCCGGAGTACCGAGCTCAGCTCAACGAAATTCTGCCCCAGGTCGTCACCACTATAGGCAGTAGCAGCTCTTGTGTATCAGAGAGGGATTAGCCACCATGCGACTACTTTGATACCAAGACGATGGTGGATCCTGATATTGGTTTATTCTTAGCTGGGCTTCTGGATGGAAAAGTGGGATTCAATCTCAGCTTGGGCATGAATCTCCCGCTCTACATCACACCCCGACACCTAAGGACACGCGTCCCAGTCGCGAAGATGCGTTAAACCGTTGGGAGGATGAGGCAATCGAAATTAGATGAATTTGATTTGGATGGCATATTAGCAACCAAAAATGGATTACTATACCATTCTTGGCCAAATGTCGAACAAGATTCTCAGCTCCTGGTAGGCTATCACACTTCTCGAACATCTTCGCTAACATTTTATGGTAATCAACAGCATACTCTTCAGGTGTCACGCGATCAGCAATGCCTACCTTTGAAAAGTAAGTATCACTCGCAGTAAGGATTACTGTGAAGGAAATGGCATTCTAGAATTGAAAGAAAAACACCAAAACCACTAATAAAGCAGGATACTGATCATACCTCATCCAGTAACCACGCGATCGCTTCCAAATTCTTGCGTCCCATCATTCCTTAATTTACCATCCATTCACATCAATCGATAAACCGCCGTCCTTATTTGAACAATTACTGTTTCCAAAAAATAACTGTACCCACTTGCCTTCATATCCATAGTGAATTCACGACCGAATCTACTTAGCATAGCCTGGTTTGCTAGAGTGTAACTGGGTTCAGTATCCACAAGAAGACCATCAAAATCGAAGATAACGTGGGAGATTGTTGGCTTGACCGCAACCATTCTGAAATAAAGTTGCTTACAGAGTGTTATTAAGTCAAAAAAGAAATATAACTGTCCAAAACGAAACCATGTACGATAATAAGTAGAGGATTGACAAGCGCGCTCGAATCTCTCTTCGAGACAGGAACGGATAACTCGTCCGCGGGCGACTCTGGTGTAGCATGTGGAGAGGGCCTGCTATAGATGAAATGCTCTTTGGTTCAATCGCCTGTCCACCAGGTAACTAAGCTCTACGTGCCATCCGGATCGGTAAATTAGTACTGGATCTGCTGCACCCATTGAATCAGTAGTAACTAGCGTAGAGCAGACCAAACTTTCAATTCCGCCTTTCGTTGAACTTCGGTATGGATAATCAGTGTTTTGGCTTATCGATCTTTTGTTTTAGCTTGTCTTGGATTATCGCCAAAGAAACCAATAATTTAGATTGGTAATAAACCACAGACCGTCCTGTGTGCGATCAGGTCACTTCGGCTCTGCTACAGTCCTGCAGAAAACTGCAGTGCTGAGTGAGGTTACTTAAGCAGCCCTCCACACTACTCGACTGGGCTTGATCTGACGCGTATGAAGACTCATATGGCAAGAAGAAACATTTTGTATAGTGGCTGGACTTCAGTGGTCGTGAATGTGAAGAAGGCGTTATCGCCAAAACGTTAGCGATAGTACGATCTGTAACAAGCTCGTGTAAGGTTGTCAATAAATCAAAGCACCTATTTATTGCATCATTAGGCCACTTGAAGTCATTGCATAGGTCAGGTATACAGTCAGTCACCTCTACGATGCTACGAATGGAATTCAATGTACGACGTGTCTCGTAGGGTTTGATCAACAGCGAACGACCTGCGCTTCTACCACATCCAAGCTGTTAAATCGTGAAAATTCGCTGGCATTCGAGTGAACGTTGTTTGGGTAAAGGTTCCCTTTGTGGACTCAGAAGCCCGAAAGTTTTTTAGTTCGTAACACCTTTTTCGATAATATTTCACAAGATACCACACTGCTCCAAGTTACATACCCTTGATTCAAGTATGAAGTTGATCAATCCCTGAGAGATGCGCCATGCATTCCACTTCATTAAGCGTCGCTTGGAAGTGAGTGAATACATATCTGGCCTTTATAATGACTCGCGGTGGCCTACCGATGTATCGGGCCAGTGCTGATACCCTCCCAAATAAGTCTGGTACCAATTTGCCGACTCCGGCGGAACAAAAGGCTTGGTGGGCTTTGTTGTTGGCGAACGATCCCATGTGTAATGGGCAACATTTCTGACGAAATTTTTTCTATCTCCCATTTAAATAAGTCTTTCATTACGTCTCAGTCTTTCATTATTTTCATAACGTCATTTCATTTTTATATCGGTGTCACATTCTTGTATTGTGGGACGTAAATTCTTACGCTGTTGTAGTTATAGTAATACTGTTACACGAACAATATTTCCTGATCATCTCTCATGTTCTTATAATCCTGATGTGTATTGTTCTACATCATTGTTAGTGTACTCTTTTTTCTTTGTTAGATTACTACCTGCTAAACCACCTTAGTTGCAATTTAATGTTCATACATTTCTAATCTAATTGCGTTCTCGTGTAAACATTGTGTGTATCAACTATTTAATTACCCATGCTTGAGGCGTCGCAAATCGATACAGAATCAAGAATATCCGCCCGTCGTCTTACGCTATAAGTGTATTGCGAGGCGCCTCCGATCACTGGACTACACCCTCTCCTGTTTATCATTCATCATAGCAGGCCACAGGTCATTGTCGCAATTGCTAGTGGAAAATAGGTCTACGAGTTAGTTCTCGGCACCGAATAATCACTTGTAAAGTGCTCAACTTCGTAGGAATTTGCCACAGGGGACTTTTTAGACGTTTTCACAAAGCAATAGCTTTAATTTAGGTAATTAAAACTTTATAAAAATAATATCGAGTGAATAACGATACTTCAACATCAAAGCAATACATTCAGCAATGTAATATAATTGTCGAAACAGTACATGCGGAAATGTGGTAACATAGTGAATAAGTGGGGGTATGACCGGTTCATAAGAGGATGGTTCGGAGTGAGATAGTAGTTATGTCGTAGGTTGGTGGAGCAATGCGATGTGCATGTATGATACAGAATGCATCAGTGGTAGTCAGCACATCAGAGGGCTCATTTGTGATTGTAAATCTTGACTACAAAGCGACGGGGTTAGACACTAAAAGTAAGCTTGTGATAACATTGCGATGAGGTTTTCGTATTAAGGAGCACAGATTAGTCTGTGACAAGATCGTGACACTGATGACTCCACAAAGGGGTTAATCTTCTAAAAGATACATAACAGTGTAATCAGGTTAATGTACAGCAGTGGTCACATGCTATAAAGGTTAACAACCTAAATCATTTACATGGAGTAACGGATAAAATAAGCAAGAGGGCCACAAGGACTAGACGAAAACGAAACGAGAACCCCCGACGAGACGAATAGCATAGTGACTCATGAGGTTATCTGTAGGAGGCGGTATTTTGCTGCAACTCCACAACTTTTACCGAAAACATTCATTGACTATCGCTTCCAAATCCCTCATGATTAGACCAGGCAAAGGGCTCTCCCGAAGAACTTTTTGTCATTCGATTCGTGTTGTGGCAAGCGTGAAGGCTTTGAACAGAAATAACACGCAAAAAGCTCTGACTGCACAGGGAGTATGGATAACGAAGACTGTTTGCGGCTAAAAGAGTTCCTTAGAATCAAATGAGAGCATTTACGCGCTCCGAGATTGCAAAGCGGTATGAGAAACGGTGAATGTGGTCTTACTGTGGCAAATAAAATGAAGGAATTGTAGCTATTCGGAGAATAGTTACTATAAATATGCACCCTTATTGATGGTAATGTGTAGCGCAGTGGTTAGAGGCGCCCTGCAATAAACGTGGAATCGGTCCCTCCCGTAGGCTCACCGGGCCTTCCATCCTTCCGTGGTTCACAAATTGGTACCAGACCTGTCTGGGTGGATAATAGCACTGGGTCGACGCATCGGTAAGCCACCGCGAGTCAGTGCAAAGGCCAAAAATGCATTCAACCACCTCCAACGATGCTTAGCGTTGCCGAATGCATGGCGCACACCTTAGGCATTGATCAATACCGTGGGCTTCATGCTTGTTTTTTATTTAGATGTGAACATGAGGATTCCATGTTTCCCCACTGCTGTTTGCAATGGTGGCTCTGGATGGTCGAATTGCTTGATGTAGCATTGAATTGGAGAGAGGCATTTTGAAACAGTCACTCATAAGAACTATTTTACTAAATTCGTCACTAAGTAGAATGGCGCCTGTGGCGCAGTGGTCGGAGGCACCCTGCGACACACACGTCACACACATGGGATCCATCCTTGTGCCCATGGCCCACCAAGCCTTCTATCCTTCCGGCGTCGGCAAATTGGTACCAAACTTGTCTGTGAGGGCAGGAGCATTGGCTCGATACATCGGCAGGCCACCACGAATCATTGTAAAGGCCAGATGTGCATTCATTCGCCTCCAAGCGATGCTTAATGAAGTAGAATGCGTGGCGCAACCCTCAGGGATTGATCAACGCGGAGAGCTTAACTCATTATCCTTTATTCATCACTAAGTTCTGAAACTACTCAGCTTCCACTTGTCTGCACACCTTTGAACAATTGCACTCTTCATACTTGCATTGACATCAACTCTTGCATTCGACAACATTCGACAACATTCGAAATCCACTCACTTTCACAATATTCGCCTTTTCAGAACATATGTTTGAGAAAGAACAGCTTCGCACCGAAATCGACAACATTCACTGAAGGTACGTCCTGCTCCAAACTCTTTGTTCCAGGATAGATACGGTGAGATTCCCCAGGCCTCTTGGCTTATTTTCAGTTTTTTGTTAACTTACCACATGAACTTCAAGTATTTCTAACACTCGATTTTAAACGACTTAGTTCGCCTTCGCTTCTGTCTAGTGTGGTTGTGCTGAATTCTTGTGCTCAGTGTGACTGCTAAACATTTTTGCTGGCCTGACACGGATTGGTTCGACATAATCTTTTATTACAGACGACATGAAAATGGAGTTATGTAAAGTTAAAGTTAAACATCAACCAAGTTGAGTATGCCTGTAGAGATCATAACTTATGCTATACGTATACAAAAAACTATTTCAGCTTGTTGTTTCAACATTATACAAACGATCTCTTGCCATCGTGGCAATCTTACTGTAGCGCTTTTAATGTCTACACATCAAGCAATAAATTCAGTCAAAAGTTATGTTCTTTCAGTAGGACGCAATATACACAAGCCGTTAGCTTTTGGAACAAGATATTTAGTAGGATTTATGGGTTAGCATCTCCGGGACCAAGGTACATACTGACAACGGGAGCATTGTCTTTAGCACCTTGGGGAGCAGGTGTTGTGGACGTATTTGGTGTGGGAAGTTTTCCAGCGTCAGCAGGTGGTGGAGGTTTAGGAATAGCTACACCAGGAGTGGTTGGTTTACCAGTGAGTGGAGCTGGTGCTCCAGAAACGGCAGATTTGGCAGGAGCAACGGATGCGGCTCCAGCTACGGGTGGTTTGAGAGCAACAGGAGCTGGAGCGGGCGCTTTTGGAGTAGTTGTTACTGTCGGTGTCGGAGGAGGTTCAGTAGTAACTACCAGAGGAACAGTAATTGATTGTACCGAACCCGGTGGAGCGGCTATGAATGCATCCTTAGCATTTTTCCTATCGTCTTTTGCTTGCGCCCACTGTATTATCATTATGTCTTCTTTTGGTTTTCCAGGTAGACGTGTGATCACAAGTGAAATAGTGCTAGACATAGCAATAAAACCATATATAGGTTGTATACCATATTCGTTGTTGTTTGAGCACTTCACTTTGAACACAACTCGTTCTCCACCGTTCTTCAGAGTAACAGTCATTTTTCCTCCAGCTGTTGTGAATTTGACGATTGCGGGCTCCACGGTCACTGCTCTAAATTCGGGGATATTAGTTGAGCAAGATGAATAGTCATAAGGCTTTGTGGCAAATAAACTAGAAGCTAGCAAATACCGACAGTCATAGTGTTTAAAATGTTTTTTGATCGCATATGATAAGTTTTTCACGACGTGGCGAAGACGATCTGCTGTTGACAGTTTGTTTATGTGGTTGTGAGAGTTACGCTAGATGAAGCTAAAAATCATCGAACAAAAGAAGCAAGTCTCTTGATCATTTTCATGGATGTAATATTCGTGAAATTACTATTAAAGGATAAAGCTCTCGGCGTTGATCAGTCCCTGAGAGATGCGCCATGCATTCGACCTCATTAAGTATCGTTGGAGGTGATTAAATGCATATCTGGCCTTTAAAATGACACGCGCGATGGCCTACCGATGCATCGAGCCAGTGCTGCTATCCTCCCAGACAAGTCTGGCACTAATTTGCCGACCCTAGAAGGATGATGGAAGCTTGGTGGGCCATGGGCCGGGATCGATTTCACGTGTGTGTCGCAGTGGCGCCTCTGGCCACATGAAATTACTATTATATTAAATTATACGCGAACTAGCAATAATAAGAACTTTGCAACAGTAATCCAAATTAGCTGTATTTCTTCAATAAGCAGACATGAGGTTGGTATTATAGAATTTACTAGGACACAACAGCTGGCGTTTCGGCGGTTTCGCCTTCTTCAGAGCCTGGAAAGGTCAAATTGACATGTGATCTACTCAGCCAGACTCTATCATAACCCTAGAAGGTAAGACCTAACATATAAATTTGCATTCACATAATAAACAGCTTCATTTGAACACCCACTGTTTATTTGTTGTAAATATTCCAATTTGTTGCTGTACAGCAGTCGCACAGAGTAAAACATGGACGAGGTCTGTACCTGGGTCAGATCATTGAATCAGCATGAGGTATGGGGCGAGGTCACACGTGAGGACAAGACACTCCTCCTTGCGGTTCATTTTTGAATTTTTGGCATTGATCCAAAACGCTTCAAGAGTTTTACGCGCTGATGTTTTCGATTCCTGCATAAGGATAGTGACTCCTACCTCAAAATCTTCTCCATTTTGTTCCTGCATCCTATGCGCGCCTAGTGGAGTATTTTGTTTTAATTTAGATTTACCGACTAGGTGTTCTTTTATGCGGACGCAGAGCGGTCTACCCGTTCCGCCAACATATTCGTGCCCGCACGCTTTGCAAGAGACTAGGTACAGCGGACCCGAACTCATGCAATCACCGTCTCCACCGTTAAGACAAGTTTACAGTTTTTCGTTGCACACAGACCCTCGTACAGGCGGTTACGAACTAGCTGGCGTCTTAGAGTGTCCATTGGCATTTTTATCGCTCTTACGTAATTCTCTAGACGAGTCCTTATTAAACAACGTTTTATTGCTGCACTTATTTCGTATGAAATAAAGGGTAAGAAGAACGGAGCCTTGTTCTCGCTTGAATTATCGTTCTACGGCGTGGTTTTTCCTCTACGTCTACGCCGAGAAGCTATAGCTTCGTAGCCATTTGAAATGCCTATTTGGCGCTCTAGTTTCGAGGATTCTTCCTTCTGCTCTATACCTGTGCACACGCTGGTGGCAGTTCGAAACAAATAGACGATGGGTGTTTAAATGAAGCTATTGTTTATTACGCGAGTGCAAATTTGTGTTAAGTCTTATCTGCTAGGGTTATGAAAGTGTTTGGCTGAGTGGATCGCATCTCAATTTGACCTTTCTAGACTCTTAAGAAGGCGAAAACGCCGAAACGTCAGCTATTGCATCCTTATAAGTTCTTTAATACCAACCTCTTGTCTGCTTTTTAAAGCAAAACAACGAATTATTGACCAATGCCGAGGTTAATAGAAAGTCGGTTTTGGGAAATGCCACCACGTGAAGTAATACAAATGTTTTCAAACCTAATTGTTTGACCTATTTCAGCCTATATAATGGTAAGATTTCCATAACTAAATCCCAGTTGTGCTAGAAAATAGCACGAACAAGCATTACTATTTTTGGCGTTCTATGCGGTAGATTATTGATAAATTTTATCTACCCCCGTTATTGAAAAAAAATTATGGCCATAGATAAAAGTTATACTTTGTGATTTCGACTACATCCTCAGCTTAACTGGGTTTCATGCCAATCCGTGCTCTCCGGATCATTTCTGCTAAGACTGTCTGAAGGAAAAGCAGAACGAAGGGCCTCAAGTGGTGCTGTGGGTAACACGTGAACCGCCGAAAACGGTAATCGCGGGTTCGAATCTGGACTAGCGTACAAATTTTTCAAATATCTGAGCATTATTGTGGTTAGTGACTAATGATGTCTGCCATCACGAGCATGGTGCTAGTTCAATTCCGTTCCGCGCCAGCCAACCTTGTCATCCCTTCGGGGTCGGGAAATTGATACCGAACTTCTCTGGGAAAAAATCACTCTCTGCAATCCAGTTGGGAGCGTTCCAACCCAGCTATCTCAGGACTCCAAGGTTAATTGCTTGACCAGTATCCTACGACATTCAAGATGAAATGAAAATCCTCAAGCAGCAATCGAAGCCACACGTAAAAACTTGGAAGACCTTCGTGGACGATGGTTCCGAGGAAACGAATTGGATGTGAGAAGTGCTGGGATCTCCACAGTAGACGTGAAGACGGATCACATAAAGTAAAAATAAAATAAAAATTGTGGTTATCTGATGGGTAGTTGGTAGCGCGTGTCCCGATGCTGAAGTTGCTGTAAAATGTTTACTGAATAGCCTGGAAATGTTGCGTATTTCCAGTTAAGTTAAAGTGGAAGTTGAAAAGAGCTAAATAACATTGAATCGTCTCGACGATAACGGGAACAGGTGATGCGGTTCCAGGTTGTCAGTTACTACTCCATACGAAAAGGCCCATTCGACTGAACATTGATTATAATTCTACGCTAAGGAAACTGAGCACTAGTGTACTAAACTCTTAGTTACGACATTATTCCGCACAATATTTCATAGAAAATGCTATTCTTACTTTTTTGGCCCTGCGTCTTCTTTCTTTTGTTCTTTTTCATCTTTCTTCTCCATTTTCTTCTTTTCATCTTCCACTTTCTGCTCCTCTTTCTTTTCTATTTCTTCCTTTTTCCCTTCTTCCTTCTTTTTGTCTTCTTTCTTCTCCTTTCCTTCTATTTTCTCTTCTTTCTTCCCTTCTTTTTCCTCTTTCTTCTTTTCCTTTTCATCTTTCTTCTCATCTTCCTTTTTCTTCTCTTCTTCTTTCTTTTTTTCTTTTTCTTCTTCTTTACCAGCTACAGGTTCTACCGCGTCCTTCCTCTCATTTATTTTCTCTTTATGGCGCTCACTTGGCGGTACTGTGTCGACTAGGTTGGGATCAGTGTAGTCTACCTGATAGTACACTAACTTAAAAAGTATAGTGCAGTGTATAATAGAACAAAACAATCCAGAAAATAACAATAGTTTGGACTCACTACCTCCAGTTGGCTTTCAATTTCTGAAAATCAACTAGATAATAGTTATTATGGTGCGTCGACGACGAATATAAACTCTCGAAAAAAAAGTGATAATAATGACAATACAAATGGATTCTTTATGGCGAGGCTACGAACAATTCGAACCAGAACGCTCAGATAGTTTGAAGGAATATCCCTCGGTGTATCCTTCCTTCTTAATATTCTTTTAAAATGCAATTTAATAAGTTAAACATACATTCATGCAGCTGTTTTCTCGATCGATTTGAAATCTATGTCTACTGACTTAACATGTCAACTTGCCAATATATGAAGTAGTAGTACTATCTGATATTCCACATATCTAGTCAATGGCTAGCACTGTGGTGTAGAAATATGAAATCCCACATAATCGTCTCGAACAGTTCAGAAATTCTACAAGTCGGGATATATTACTGTATCACCATTTCAGTGCCTTACACGTATTTATCGTCCACTTGGTCAATGGGATGAAATGAAAACGCAAAAGATGATAGCAACGATAATGGCAATAGATGCAGGTCAAACGTCATCTTGCAGAATCACCGCATACTGATTACTTCTCTCCTACGTTCTTCACATTTTGGCACAAGTGAGTGTTCAGAAGACAACCAGCGTCTACTGCGCGGGTGAGGTCTACGCTCTGTCCATACGCGTTCAAGTTCATGGCAGAGTACCCCTCCTATAAGTCGAAACTGCCAAAGCGCCAGCAGTCAAGTGACTGGGAGATTTTATAGGGTGTTTTCCCGCCGTCTAGAGTAGAATACTCTGGAAGTGCCTGCCCGTCAACATACACAAGGACTATATCAACCGTCCATGACAAAGGCCATCAAGCCGCATGTGAGTTAGGGTGTCATCTCACCAAACATAGTAAACATTGTATAAAATGAATTATATGAAAGATATGATTCTCTCTGTATTCAATGATGGAACAAAGCTAATTGAGCAGCGGTGACTCGTGGAAACAACTAATGCATATTGGTGCTCCGTTCAGTTAGTCACTTGATATTTATTACCGGATTTTCGGTGATGCTGGAGGTTCCACGTAATGCGTAGAGAAGAGATCACATTTCTCCTTAAGGGGTTAGCCATTCAACATCGTTGTGAAGATGTTCAAGCTCAAAGCACGAAATGGAAGCATTGTTAGCTCTTCCATCCAATGGTTCACGGAAGACTTCATATGGACACAAATCTATCTAAGGGCGGTCCGAAAATTCTCGATCATAACTTGGATTGGATTTACTATATTCTTTGAAACGTATAATCCAGAAATTATCACTTACTTCCGTCCTTTTCTTTCTTTTTCGTTGGCACTAATTTGATAACTGGTACAGCTGCCGCAGCATCGATTTTGTCCGATTTCTTGTCTTTTGCTCTGGCATCCGGTTTGTCGGCTTTACGAACTTTCTTCATTTTCAACTTCATCAACTTATCGTCTTTTTTGTCCGTTTTGTATATCTGTTCTTTTGCTTTCTTTTCCTTCTTCTTTGGTAACTCTTTCGCCTTCGTCTCTGATTCTTTCTTCTCTTTCGATTCATTCGGCTTTTTCTTGTCATTGGTCGTATTTTCGTTGGACTTCTTCGCCTCGTTCGAACCTACCTTCGAATCTTGAGCTTTCGTTTTCTCCTTTTCTACTTTTCCACCCTTTTTCTCCTTTACGTTTTCCTTCCCCTTATTTTGTGTTTCCGCTGTGTTTTGTGACTTTTGAGTTCCAGTTGCTCCACTTTCAGCCTTGTTTGAACAATTTGTCAGTGTAAAAGGTATGAACAGCAGAATGCATGCATAAAGTAACCATCCACCCATCTGCAATAGTGGTTTTTTTCTTCTATTAAAATTCATTTATTGACAAATATTGACTCACCACTAAATCCATGTTAGCGAACCGCCTACACGTTCGTTTGCTGTTTAAGCAATGAGTAATATCATAGCAATGGGAATCAGACGATAGTATCACATAAATTATTC
Source organism: Angiostrongylus costaricensis (assembly GCA_900624975.1). Lineage (NCBI taxonomy): Eukaryota > Metazoa > Nematoda > Chromadorea > Rhabditida > Metastrongylidae > Angiostrongylus > Angiostrongylus costaricensis. The sequence continues at coordinate 27,138 of UYYA01000581.1, read as the reverse complement.
AAATGATTTCATTTTGATTTCCATGAAACGGAACTCTTACCTTATACCAGCATAATTCTGTGGAATTTTCACTATCGCGAACGGTTGTTCGTAACGATGGCAATCGCTGGACTTCCATAAAACGTACAAGGCTATAACTTGTGCTATTCGTGCAACTCATAAAAGAAACCATACTTTTGCTGATGAAATTAGAGCATAAATGCCACCAAATACGGTTTTGTTCGCATACGATACGCAAGGCACAGATGTTGATTGCGTCGCGACAACAACTGAGATCTCTCATCGACAAAAGTTTGTGAGTTTCAATCGTATCGTCTTCTCTGTAATCTGGTAGCTTTTTCACAGATATGAAACATAAGGTGGATCTGGTTTATATCTCATATGTGAATTTCCAAAGGGGTGTGTAGTACAGTGGTCGTGGGAGCCCTGCAGCACACACGTGGAATCGATCTCCGCGCCCATGGCCCATCAAGCCTTCCATCCCTCAGGGGTCGACAAATTGGTACCAGACATGTCTGGGAGGATAGCAGCACTGGTTCGGAACATCGTCATCTCCAAACGGTGCTCAATGAAGTCGAATTCACGGCGCATCCCTCAGGGATTGATCAACGCCGAGAGCTTTATCGTTCATCATTTTATGTGAATTCGCAAAAACCGCTTCATCACAGTCAGTTGTTATCAGCAATAAGGTAATTTCGCCCTAGATGGTTTTTTCTGGGAAAAAAATCACTCTCTGTAATCCAAATGGAGACGTTCTAGCCTGGTTATCCCAGGACTCCAGAGAGAATCCACTCGACCAGAATTCGAGGACTTTCATTAAGAAGGCGAATATCCACAATCAGCAGCCGAAGCCACGCGTAAAAGTTAGAACTTAGTGGATAATGGATATTGGGAAACGAATCGAATGTGAGGAGTGCTGGAATCTGCACAATAGACGTGATGACGGCTCGTATAAAATAAGATATTAAAGAAAAAATGCCCTATCCGAAACGTGCTGTTTGATCGTAGTATATATATATATATATATATATATATATATATACATATATATATATATACAATGGTATTTAGTACAGAAACGAAGCTCGAAAAACTAAACGGGTCCTGAACACAGGACTAACATGAACATCTCTGGAATATCACCACCATCACCAACTTTCCGCTCTATCTGCGCCTAATGCGCTACTGAGACAAAAGAAGTCTTCGTTGATACATTTGTTTATATGATCTTATAAACTGATCTTCTTAAGCTGACGCGAGGCTGGTACAAGTCTTCGTTGTCGTTGTCGTTGTTTTTGACGTTGTTGGTCGATGGCTTACGTTTCGGCAACTTCGCCTTCCTCAGAGCCTGGACGTATTTTATATTAGAATCTTTTTATTATTCGATGCAAGAAAAGGTTAAAGTATTAATGAAGATCAAACTTTTAAATAGACGCCATATTGAACAGAAAGGCCACTCACCGTGATGTTACGTGTGGGACTGTGGCCCACGCGTTGTTTTCGTGGAGTCGCGAGCAAGACACACCTCGGGGTACAAATATCATTTTGAAATAGGGCGCCAGGTTACGCGTGATAATGAGGCATTTGTCTTTCCGGTTTATCTTTGGATTTTTGGAATTTATCCAAAACGCCTCAAGAGTTTTGCGCGTTGGTGCTTTTGATTCTCAGACGTTTTACGTGGGCCAGTCCCACACGTAACATCACGGTGAGCGGCCTTATATATATATATATATAAATATATATAATATTTATTTATATATATATATATATACAAGGTGGTCTACCCGTTTCCCCAATGTATTCCTCGCGTCATGCGTTACATGAGAGTAGTCCCCCCTACTCCCCGGAAAGGACAATAACGCGCGTTCGTTCCCCACCGCATACAGCTGCGGTCCGGAGTTTTGCAAATATCTCAGCATTTCATACGAGTTATATTTCGCAACATACCCTGTCATTAAAAAGAAAAAATGCAGTAAATAAAAGGGTTAAAATCGTTACATAATTTTCAAGGCCACTTTTTCTTATGCACTTTTAAATGGCGTGACTTACTTCATTTGATATGAAGTGTAACAAAACTCTTGAGGCGTTTTGGATAAATTTCAAATATCCAAAGATGAACCGGAAAGACGAATGCCTCATTATCACGCGTGACCTGGCGCCCTATTTCAAAATGATATTTTAACCCCGGGGTGTGTCTTTCTGTCGACCCCACGTGAACTACGTCTCGGCCAGTGCCACACGAAAGCATCACGGTGAGTGGCCTTTCTGTTCAATATGGCGTCTATTTGAAAGTTCGATAGTTCATTAATAGTTTAACTTTTTTCCACCGAATAATAAAAATATTCTAATATAAAATACGTACAGGCTCTGAGGAAGGCGAAGTCGCCGAAACGTCAGCCATCGACCAACAACATTAAAAACAACGACAACGACGACCTGTACCAACCTCGCGTCACCTTAAGAAGATCAGTTTATGAGATCATATAAATAAATATATCAACTATCTATGCCGAGGTTTATAGAAAGTCGGTCTTTCGAGTTATTAAGAAGACTTCGTTATTGCCGGGCAAATTCACATAATGAATAACGCAATCGAAAGTGTGTAGTGGTAAAGGATAAAGTCATGAAGCGTTTGGCATTGATGAACTGCTTAAAGGTGCCTCATGCATTCAACTCCCTTCGTAACATCGTAGAAGTGATTCAACGCATATTTGGTCCATATAGTGATTTGCAAACTCCACCATATGTATATTAAGTCAGTGTTTCCATCATCCCAGAGAAGCCTGATGACCACTTATCAGTTCCATCCCAAGAGATGGAGAAGCGGTCGAGGTATTCCAGCGAAGAGCGTTCCTCTTTGAATAGTATTTTCGTCCATTCTGGAATGGATAAAGTAAAACGAAAATCGACACAAGCGATGTTTCGAAGCTGTAGGTGTTTCATCGTTGCTACTGATTTCCTAATGAAGTCATTTATCAACTTCTGGTAGTACATCGTTGACTAGCGACTATAACGATTCGGTCGATTTAATAACGTCTAATTTTCGAAATTATACACATCACGATGATGCTGAGATATTTGCAAAACGTGTACCTAAAGCCATGTTCGAACCCGCGATTACCCGCTCTAGAAGCTTACGTGTAACCCACTGCAGCAGTAAAGCCCTTAACCCTATTTTAACATCATCGTAGTTGTATTCCACATAATACCCTACTGTAAAAAATAATAATAGGCAGTAAATAAAAAATTAAATATTGTATACACATCATTTCAATTGTATTGCATATAATGTTAAAACAACTTTACTAGCAATTCTTTTTTTTTGTACATGTAAAATGCTTTTTGTACGTAGATATGTTGTGCAAAATGGTATATTCAAACATTACTCGGGATCGTGGTGAAGTAAATTCACATCGAAAACGCTTTATTCAGAGTTCTCAACAATGAACTATGTCTGAGCAATCATTTCACAGCAATACATATCTCACTGTACTATACTTAATGGTTAGACTTCAAGGCAATAGACTTAAGCAAAGGTGATGTTCTTCAACAAGACGCAATGTGAACGAGATGTGAATAAAGCCAACAATAGATCTTTTACAACATTGTTACATTAAACCGGACACTATTGGAAGGATAACCACCTCGTCAAGAACTACTTTGCTACGTTGAGGGTTTCACAGGGCTTGGTTTAACACGTATAGGAGGTGGTACTCCTGGAGCAGTTTGTTTAGCTGGAATAGGAGCTGGTGGTACTGCGGTGGGTTTGTTTGGCTGAGTAGCGACATGGGCTGGTGCTACAGCGGGTTTGCTTGGCTGAGCAGGAATCAAGACTAGTGCTCCAGCGGGTTTGCTTGGCTGAGCAGGAATCAAGGCTAGTGCTCCGGCGGGTTTGCTTGGCTGAGCAGGAATCAAGGCTAGTGCTCCAGCGGGTTTGCTTGGCTGAGCAGGAATCAAGGCTAGTGCTCCAGCGGGTTTGCTTAGCTGAGCAGGAATCGGAGCTGGTACTGCGCCGGGCTTACTTGGCTGTGTAGGAGCAGCAGCCTTAATGTTTGCAGTAACCGGAGATGCGTTAGTTACTATTAAAGGAACAGTAATAGATTGCACGTTTGTTGGATTAGTGAAAGCGTCTTTAGCCTCTGTTGAACTGGCTTTTGCTTCCTCCCACAAAATTACCATTTTGTCCTCTTTTGGTTTTCCAGGTAATCGTGTGATTTCAAGCGAAGCAGTTTCGGAAACTTTGATGAAACCATATATCGGAAGTATGCCATATTCGTGGTTGTTTGAGCATTTCACTTTGAATGCAACTCGTGCTCCAACTTCGTTTCTCAGAACAACATTTAATTTTCCTCCAGCTGTTGAGAAGTTGACGATTCCAGGCTCTACTTTCAATTTGGACCTAAACACGATGTATTAGTTGGTATTAGCTAGATCTCATAAGTACAAATCAACCCAGCTAAGAGGGTTGGATAGATGCTAATGGTGGCTGCTCACGCAATCTATTGTCATCCACAAAACAAAAAGCCTGGGTGATGGCTGTACTCCTACAGGGCACTGTTAACATTGTGAGAAAGAAAACGCAAGTAGTGCCAACGTCTGCGTCTAACTTAACTTTACCTCTGCTTAAAAAAATACAACTCCACACTACTATTTTTTTTGAACAAGAAATTGTTGCATAATCGTTTTCACGAGAACTATAAGCAGAAAAATTTAACGGAACATAACCTAACAAAACATTTCTAACTTGTAAAGGAAGAAATCTCGATAGGTATATTTCACATTATATTCCAGCACTATGGTTGGTATGAACTACACACATCCACTCTCCAATGGTGTACCTTTGTACTGTGGTTGCGTGACGTTAGTCAATGTGAAACCGCGATGTAGATAGGTCCAGTTCACTTTCAAGCTCACTCAACATGGTGACATAGATTTCAAGATTTTCAATCCAGAAACCCATTACACAGGAAACTTATACGACAGCCGGGGTCGGATCCATGACTATTTTCTCATCGAAAACAGTGAAAATCAGTGGCGTCTTACAAAAAACGCGGTGATTCTCCTGTTCCTCGAACGAGCGATTGTCACACAGCAAATCTAGTGTGGTAATGACAAATATATATTTCATTGATGGTTGTTCGAGTTTTTCCATAATTAATTGAATAGCAGGTGGCAGAATTTTTACGAATTTCTTCGATCACATTACTATTAACACTATCACTTATAAAGACGATTTTCACGCCTATATCCTTTGTGAAAGGCGCGTGTGGCGCAGTAGTCGGGGCGCTCCTGCAACACACGCAGAATCAATCTCCGCACCCATGGCCCGTCAAGCTCTCCATCCCTCCGGGGTCGGCAAACTGGTACCAAACTTGTCTGGGAGAATAGCAACACTGGTTCGATACATCGTCAGGCCACCGCGAGTCATCGTAAAGGCCAGATGTGCATTCAGTCACCTCCAAACGATGCTTAATGAAATCGAATGCATGGTGCATCCTCAGGGATTGATCAACGCCGAGAGCTTTATCCTTTATATCCTTTGTGTGAATTCAAACCTCAATTCCCAACCATTTTCATTGCAATAATCGTGTGAGACGAATGAACAATCATTCAAAATCCTCTCTGGCAACCGAATTGGACTTTTTATCGCCAGATTCCATGTATATGGAGTCGAATTCAACCACTTGAAAGCATATGCATTCGAATGGTTCTTCTTGAAGGCTGTTTCTTTCATTCATTGGGACGCTGGAGACTGTGCTTAAAGATACCGTGCAATACACCCATGGTCGCTGATTGGACACCACGCTGAGCCGACCAAGGTCGCTGTGCTTTCGAGTCGACAAATTACTAAAAGATTTGTTTACTAAAAGTTCCTTACGATCTACAAAGACCACTGACTGCCGCTGTAGTGGTGATCTGGAAACGCTCTGGCACAGCCGTTCCAGGATTCATTGGTGAACCAACTCGACAGCATTCAATGATGTTTATGAAGAAGATGAAATCTTCAATTAACAGCTGAACCAATTTCCAAATTCAAAGCAATCGTAAAAGATGGATGTGGGACAACGAAACGAACGAAAGACGTGCTGCGATCGGCACAATGTGTGAACTCCGCGTATATAAATAAGTAAATTCATTTACTAAGAGCTAACGTGGTAACCGCCAACAGTGTTGGAGAAATAACTGAAGTCGACATGCTCATCCACGACGTCGTTGAAGGACTCAACAGAGAAGCACGAAGCTTTGAGTTTTCTTCCTTCCAGTACTTCTGAATCTTCACTGAGCACTGTACGAAGAAAAGACACGTGACCTTCATTACCAGCAGTGGATGACTTATTATTCTCCTGACTTCACTTTAAGTGTTTTTCGAATTTAATAGTGTTATTCTTTCCTCCGTTTCATTTTTTCTTTGTTCACTTGCTTCAGTAGGGTTCCTTACGAATATAATGTTTGTGGAGTATAGAAGAACGAGTGGAAGAATCGCCTTTCTCTGAATGCCGTCTTCGTAAGTAAATAATTGAATGTTTCATTGTAATTTGATACTGAGAAACATTTACAATTCTTGTCCTTTATAAAGCCTTTTCTGTGTGAGGATAATGATGGTACATAACACATCTTCTGTAAAAATTGTGGTTTGTCGCTATCGTTAGGAAGAGCATACTCCAGAGGGATAAATATGATATTCTTAGGGCTAACGACGACTTTAATTAAGATTATCTTCAATCTGTTTCTATCAGCCTGCTCGCAATATGATTGTTCGTCGGCTCTGTTGAAGGCTCCAAGACGTTCGCCAACAGTGGATGTTGGCCTAGGTCGTAGTCGTAGGTCGCTTGACAAGCGTTTTCTTATTGCGGATAGCTTCATGAAGCTCGAATTCCTTTTTTATTTTTTCAGCAGCCATAGCTGGCTATCATTTCTTCTAATATTACTTATAGAATGGGAGAAGTCATATTCTTCATCACCATGAATCATACCCTCCAAGAAGCATAACTACTCATTAAGAACAGGAGATCTTAAAGAAACAGTAATAATCTCTAGCTAGGTCGGTATTACTTCGACAGTAAAGAAATATCATGAGATTTTAAAGACTTTAAAAAGTAATAAAGAGAGTCGAAAATGATTTAAAAAGAGTGGTCTTTTGCTCAGTTTTGTCGCCCAAATTCCTACAATTCCGAATTCCTAAATATAATTAATACAATTATAACTAGTATAATATAATTCCCTACGTCTTCGGTTCTGGTGCTGGTACAGTGCCTTTGGGTTTCTTTTTCTCCGCTGATTGGTCCGCTACAATTTTCTTCTCTTCGAGTTCCACGGATGGTGCAGCCACAATACCCTGTTTCGTTTCGGCTTCTGTCTCTTTCAGCATACTTGGTGCTACAGCTTCTACTAAGTTGACATCTTCGTATTCTCCATCACCCTGATTAACATGGTTTTGAAAAAGGAAGAACTGTTCGTCCAAAATTGAACCCACAATTGACATAAAATAGCAGAAAAGAACAGAAGCAAGTTCAGCTCAAACCTACTATGTCGCTTTTCGGCTCGTCGTCTTCTGTAAATAAGTTCGATATCTTTTATAACGCTATCAATAGTTTCTATACGTAAGTATTCTTAATAATATGGAATACATATAGGATATTCTGGAAGTTTACAAAGGAGGTTGGTACACCACTAGCAGTGGCAACGCTCCGCGTGAACATCACCAGCAAGAGATTAGGTGGGTTGACAACAAATCAACTAGTACTCCAACGAAAACCACCTGGTAGTTTCCACATACTAATCGATGATGCAGTTCTTCTCTATTTAAACTTATGGCATAGTGAGAAAACCGCACGCCATTTCTCACCTTTTATTCGAGGTCATATTTCCACCTACTGTTCCTACACATCTAATGGTTAACTAATTTTTGCAAAACCCCGGACCGCAGGTGTCTGCGGTGGGGAACGAAGTGGGAACGTGTTCACTGATTTCGCCTTCCTCAGAGCCGCTTTCTATGAGACCTCCACTAAGTATGTCGCGTGAAGACCAACCGCACAGAATCCACATGGAAGCATTATGCTTACGCTAAGGCGAAATTCGCCGAAACGTCAGCTTATTCGTGTATAAATAATAAAAGTAACACCTCGCGTTTGCTCAACAAGAATACGAAGAATTACTTGATCAACAGTTAATGTTATGACTTCAACTGCAACCTCAGCTTACTGGTTTCACTGCCGACATGTGACCATCAGATCGATCCCGTTGACAGATGGCTGCTGATTGCACTGATAGATAGAAAACTAGCTAAGAGGGGGGCGAAACGAAACACCCGCATGGTATGGTGGCAAACGTGCTATCTCCCGAAAAGAATAATGGCGTGTTCGATCCCCAAATCTGAGACCCACGGTCCGGAGTTTTGCAAATATTTCAGCATCGTCATGTTTGTTTCACACATAATATCCTGTCGTGAAAAATTGTAGCAGGTGGTTAACAGAACGTTAACATTGTAGCTAATTTTTGTTCACATATTTGTCTTACTTTACATGTGCATTCCTATCAAAACCACACATAAGAAGCTCATTTTGAATGATTGTTTAAATTTCAACAAGGTTGATCAGGTATACGGATACCCTTTCGAAGTATGGCATTCTTCTATGCAGGTGATGTCAAAATACCTCAAACAGAATGAATGAAAGCAAAAAATGGCCTTCTGAGAAGGTTATAGCTCAAATTTACATTCTCATCACTGAAATTATGACTTACTTCGTTCGATCTGCATTGTGGTCCTCGGTCTCAGTGTGCTAGCAGCAATATTAAGCGTCGTAGCGTCTGCTGGCGTAATCGGTACAGTGGTTACACCTGCGTCAATGTTTTCATTCCCACCTTCTGGAGCTGGTTCGTCTACTCTTGCTTTGTCTGCTACCATAACTGCTTCCAGTCTTTGCACTGTTGTCACTGGTTTAAGTTTCGTCGCTAACGTAACCGCTTTATCAGGTAGCGGTGGTGCCTTCTGCTGTTGAAGAGGTGTTGAAGGTGCAGGCACATGTGGTGCCTTGGCTTTACCTTCACTATTCTTCCGCTTACGTTCACTCGACTTCTTTTCATCTGTTTTCTTACTTTCTTTCGAAGCTTTTTTCTCACCATCGATCTTTTTTTCTTTTTCCACTTTTCCTTGAGAAGCTTTTTCCTTCGCCGTATCTATTCTTTGGTTACAGGTTAAAGTCAGAGTAAGGAACATGAAAATAATGAAGGAAATGTGGAGGAACCATTCGTGCACCTGAAATAGAAATTTGTCCATCCTGTATTCAAGAATTCAAGTAAAATAAACATACTGTCACACTCATTTGATGTAATTTTACACCGGATGCTTGTTGCTATAGGAATGAGACATACCATATATGCGATAGTTTGATATGACCAATATGCTTGAAACCACGATAGCAATGTTTTCGGATTTATGAGCAGACAATTAACCACTACCATAATTGCTTATCTTTTTCTAACCTTAAATAGGAGATTTCTTTGCTTGATTTCACTTTTAGGTTATTATTTTGTTGACTGAAACATAGGCGTTCATTCCTGGATTAGAAACAGTACTTACTAAAGTAAACGAAGGCGAACCGCAGCAATAAGAGGAAAACTATGAAGTTTCGCTTCCTTCAGGGCCTGGAAAGGTAAGATTGACAGGCAATCTACCCATCCAAGCACTATCATAATCTAAGCGGAAAAATAACTCGAACTATGAAGTTTGGTGTGAAGGAGAGCAGAGTATTCTGTATAGATCAGCAACAATTAAAAGGATCTAGTATTACTTACATACCTATGACGTTCAATATATGTGTAAGATTTGGAATAAGTCAGCAGAAAAGAGGACTGTCAGTCACCTTCTGACCTCTAATAGAGACATCATCCTGACCTCATATTCTCATTAATCGTTCATGTATATGACGAAAGCCGTTCCAACTCTATGCTGTGAATGGACACACAGAGGATTCATCGAAATAGCTATGAACAACAGGTTGATCACTCGATTGAGGTCTAAAGATAGGCTGGTGAATTTGGTATCAACCCTGTTCTCTTCGTTTAAATCTTCAAGTTCTTCCAGATCTTCTCTCCGTAGAATATTTCATCTTCGCGCACACCCAGCAGAATATGTATAAAAAAAGATACATGGGAAGAACATTGGAGTGGATCCTCAGAAAGCTAAAATTATTCCAAAGAGTCGCTAACAAGCTGAACAAGTTGATCTGTTCGTCGAACGTGCAAGCCAGCTGTATTCGCAACCGTGACTATTAAATCCTTGATCCACAAGCAAATCTACACACGAACACGTACACCATCATCGATGACGGTTATGCGGCCATGAAACGCAAGGAAGAAGTCCTGGGGAGTTTATGATGTATGAACAGAGGTTATCTAAGTAAACGATATTGACTGCGTAAGTTTCCAAGCCAATGATCAGTAATACCGAATGCAAATGTTGACCATATTTTTATGAGAGGAAAAAGTACTTTAATGATGAGGAGTACTATTATTTGTAATATTGTATTCACTACTGTTTCAAGAAGATAAGTGAAATCTTTGCCGTCTTAAGGCGAAATGTTTATTGTCCTATATATATAGTTAACCATTCAAAAAAAAGAACCCACTTAATGGATATAGTAAGCACATATTTCTCACCCACATTTGTGTTGCTAGAAGTTGTAGTCACAAAAAAAGTGGAACTAGAGGAGATTAGTATCGCTTATAGTATTATCTGGGGTTACTCATAGAGCGAGTAGCGGAAGAACTCCGTGAAAAATCTGACAAAGTATTCCGAGATCGAGGGCGTTCTCTCGTATCAACACATAAAGCAGCATTAGGTCGCCGATGTCGTAATGCAGCTCGCCCTCTGAAGTAAATTAGTGATTGGTTGGTGAACAACTAGATGTTAAATAGTGTGCCACAGACCTACGATGATCTCGTTCTTCTATGTAATTCGGTTCTTCTCGTCCTGAAAAAAATGAAGAGATTAACATTGTTCTAAGGTCGAATCTACTGTAATTCTAATTTTCCTATCGCTAAACTGAACAGTGATGAAGAGATAGAAGATTGATGTGTAAGAGAACTGATCATCCTCAAATCCTAATGACTTAATGCAGTTAATTCTTGAATGGTCGTAAAACTGTGCAAGAAATTTCTTACGTTGAATGGTAGCTTCGTTCCTGTTACTAGCAACTGTAGTTTCCGAACGAATACATCTAACAATCGTATCAAGCGTGTAGTATACAGTTGTAATAACTGAAATATCTAATTCTAAGATATTTTGAAAACTCTGAATGGCAGGTGTATGCGGAAAGAAAGGCAGAACGAAGGATTCGCGTGGTGGTGATCGCATTAGTCTCTAGAAAGGATAATGACGTGCTCGAACCCACCCTCATCACCCACCCCCTCCTTCTCTCTCCTTTCCTCAGACACCTGCCGTCCGGAGTTTTACGAATATCTCAGCATCATTGTGGTTGATTTCGTATAATACCTTGCCTTGAAAATTGTAGTAGGCAAAAATAAAGAAGTTAACAGATCTAATTCTATTTTCCATTCTAGCATCACCGCTTTACCAGCAACTTACACATTGGTTCCCATGTGAAGAAAGGTGTTTTTATACGAACAGTTGCGAATATCTGAAAAAGGAAAAAGCAAGTAGAGACAATTACAACCTAGTGAACAGAACAGAAAGCGCAGTCAGTACTTACAAGAGTGATCGTCATCAGCAACATAGCTGGTATTGGAACATTGGCGTAAAATTCTCGAAAGAACCGATTTGTGTGTCTGCCAAGATGACCGAGAACTCCGAATATAGAGTTGGAGAGGACATCCGAAAACACGTCCAATAAGGATATATCAGAGATAATAGATACTGTTTGCGACTGCAACAACTATTGATTATTAGGCGATCTGCACCTACACAACAGTGCCATTGTTCGATGGTTATAAAATTTGGATGTAATTCAGCGAACAGCCATATACCTCAATAAAAGAAAGACACGAAGACTTCCTTTGGAATGAAATAAAACTGAAAAAGTATTCAAGTGTCTGATCAACAAGACTGTTCGGGGCGCAAGCATCTTTTCTCCTTTCCATTGACTCCACTATTCGCAACGCAAGCTTTTCCTGAACAATCGATTCGAAGAATCGTAAACACTCCATTAATCGTAGGTCCAACTAACTTGGTAGATTCTATTGTATGTGGTAAACATTGAAATGACGAAGAAAGCTGACAGGACGCAAGTCAAGAACGAACGAGAGCTGAACATCATTTAGTTATGAAAAGCGAACCAGTGAGATATACATTTTCCCGACAATAAAGGCCATAAAATGGCAAAACTTTAAAAAAAAGGCTACAGTTTTCTACAGGAGCAAAAAAGGAGCAACTTGTTGCAAGCGTGATTCCACCGTATCAAAAACGTTGTGCGAGTAAAACACTAGAACCTCTGCTTTAGAGAAGTAATACACATCAGTTTTGTACAACGGGGAGTGGATGGCGCAGTGGTTAGTGATGCCGTCGATCAGGAAGCAAAAGCGCTAACTCGAACCCCTCGCAGCACTTCTCTCCAATCCAAGTGGGCACCCCTTAGCCCGACTATCCAGTCGAAACACCATGCGAAATGTTCGAAGACCACTGTGAAGGATGAATGCGAGGAAAATGAATCGAATGCAAGAAGCGCTGGGATCAACACAGTAAATATGCTACCATGTAAAAAAAAGCGAAAAAAAACCAGAAGATTGGAACAGCAAAAACTTTTGTTTTATTTATATCTATATGATCCATCTTGAAATATTGCGCGGATTCCTGCATTTCCTTCATCCCATGCATTCACATTCGTCATCCAAGAAGGTTTCCAAGTTTTGTAATCGGTTGTTAGTTCAGAATTTTGCTCTTTTCGTGAATATCGCTCACGTTTGATGATGTCCATCTATAATCCCACGATAACTTCGATAATTTTTCCAAGTCTACACCATAGGCGGTCGCCGTAGTTTGGAGACCAGAAGCAGCTTTTCCCAAATAACACCGGCATCAACTTATCAACCGCGGAAGGATGGTCCTAGTTTGTTGGCTCAGAACAGTTGGACCAATAACCATGCGTGTACTGCACGGCATCTCTATCCACTTTTCAACCGCTTCCATTCTGGCGTCTCATTTTTCCGCTTTACAACAATCTTCGGGTTTTCAGTCGTTCAAATAGCTATGGAGAACACACTCTATCAGTTTCTCTTGTACCTAGCGCCTTCTAAAGGTGATATGGAGTTCTTGTATAGTCAATGAACCAAAGTGGTCTCTACTAATAAGCAATACTTTATTCAGCGACGTTGTTTTAAATTCGATTTCTCTAAGGACAGCATTTTCTAATAAAATTCTGTTTATAATCTTTAAGTATATGTGATGCCACTCGTATTAAACGGGATCACCATGAATAGCGCACAGTATTACTAGTAGGCACATAGAAGATAAACGATAAACCTCTCGGCGTTGATCAATCCTCGAAGGATGAGCCATGCATTAGACTCCATCAAGCATCGTTATAGGTGACTGAATGCATATCTGGCCCTTACAATGACTCGCCATGAATTAGCCATCTATCAAGGCAGTACTGCTATCTTCCCATAGAAGTCTTGTACCAGTTTACCCACCTCGAAGCGATGGAGGGCTTGGTGGGTCTGAGGTGAGGGGATCGATCCCATGTGTATTGTACGGCGCCTCTGACCACTGCGCTACACGCGCTCAATCCGCACATACGCACATGAAGTCAACCATGAAAACAGCTAATTTCTACGGTCTACAGTGTAATGCAGAGGTCTTTAATGTATCCGTTTCTGGTTATTTTTTGTCTCCTGCTTTAGAAACAATGTTTGACATTTGCAAACCTCATTATGCTTCTTAAAAGAAGGAAGAGAGCAGGTGGAAGTATCAACATATTCAACAAGGAAATCCACGGTCCTATCACTGTAACTATTTCTTCCCAAGCAGAAACGGGAGGATCGTCTTCATACTGAACAAAGACAGTATTAACATGCTAACTATTTGTTTAAAACGAGGCAAGAACACTGGACACTACAACAATTGGTTGGTGAAGAGACCCCTTCTGCTCCAGTTGTGTCAAACCCGAACGCCTACCTCGCGATCAAGTTTTACTTATCTCCACTATTAAAAAACTCTACATGAAGGCGCAGAATTGTTTGGATTTTCCACTCTTATTCCGATCAATTTAGCCATCGGAGTAAAGAAATCCGGAAAATTTTAGTGTACAAATTCAAAATGGGTGCAAAACAGCGAAAAACGGTTGCAGTACTAGACCAGGCAGAACTGCACATCTGTCACCCTCTAGTAGCCTCATACTTGCTCCCAAGTTGACAAATTATGAAAGCTTGACGAAATTCTGAAATTTCTCGAGCCCTCTAACTTTATGCAAGGGAAATTTCGCAACAGTTAGGTAGAAGCTCAAACCCCGACGATTCAGTTGTGGATCTCAACAGCCAGTGAATTCTGTGCTGCTGAAATGACTTCAGTGTTGACAAAAATGTATACACAATAAAGTTCATATTTTCAGACACAAATTTTATTCTAAACTGACACACAATCCACCATAGTTACTGCATCAGACAGGAAGTATTTTTTTTTATCAACCCTTGCTTTATCTGTGTCTGGACCATAACAACGAACTGCTATTACCACAAAATTTAACTCTCAACAGCAGTGAATCAAGACGAACGAAAACTTGTTGTGTCATTCTACCATTTACAGAAAAACTTACCACTTCGATCATATTGTGTAACGCTCCACGTACTTGTTCCTTCATCACAGGTTCGTTTTCGGCACCCTCCATTTCTAAGTAGGAACCAATAATCTTCATGTTGAGAGACGACAATGAAATCCTGAAGGTCAGTTTACTAACATGGAATAGCTAGAAATATTACTACATTCTAGAATCTTAAAGTCGTATAAACAACTCATGATGGTGGAGACATACTTGGATAATTGGATGGCCTGTCTTCACTGGTTGTGCGGGCCCCTACATAATACCTATTTTTTCTGAGTTTTGCTGGTTTAGCCAATGTGGCTCACTGGAATCCCGAGGTAAGCCTGGCCAAAGTCTGCCCCAGGTCTTCACCACCACAAGTAGTCGCAGCCCTTGTGGATCAGAAGGAGATTTGCCACCATGCGATTACTTTGATATCAGGACGGTCGCGGATCCTGGTATTGGCTTACTCTTAGGTTTCCTGATCGAAACACCGGAGTCCTCAGCTTGAGAGACCCTGCTGGGAAGGTGAACCCCCGCTGTACATCGCAGCCCAATACCCAAAAACTCTTCTAGCCACAATAAGACGGTAAACCGTTGGAACGGATGGCAGACACATAGGAAATACAATAGCTATAGCGAGATACTAGTGAGCCTAAACTGTTTCCACCCCCAATATGTCGCTATACTAAAAAGGCGCAGGAATATTTAACATGGACAACCTGGCTGAACGCGAGAAAAATGTCTTCTCAAGAGGATCAACGCGAAGTTCTTTGAAAATTTGCCGTAGAATAAGGCGAAGAGTAGGATCGTTGCACACTACCTAAAGACATCATATATTACTTGTGAAAGAAATATGAACCTACACGTATACTTTGGTACTTCACTGGTCGCACATAAGATTGAACCAGTTATCTTTTACCACAACGAATTTGTTCTAGACGTGAAAAAAAGAATCAACCTTAAGTTCCTTGTTAACTACTCCTGTTTTCGAAGTTTGTCTAGCAGTGGGATCGTTTGGATCCTTCCAATCAGAGGGAATGCTACTGTCGGTTTCACAGAGATGATCGCATAGTATTCCAAATGACAAAACAATATAAGCATTGAAAAGAGCCATCTGCACTTCCCACACTTCTAGAAAAGGTCTTTCGTTAAAAACTAGGAGTTAGGTGAGATTAAAACTTCTCCTTACCTTATGAATTTCCTTCGAAAAGTGGCTATTCCAAATAAAAGACAGTATTCTGGCTACATATGTCAACTAGAGATCTTTCACGTGTTAACCTCTGGAAATACTTGTGTGGTTATGCAAACACGCGTAATGACCTACTATACTTACAGAGACACAAAGGAACACTTATTAAAGCTTATGACTCATTTAACCAAGCGCAATAAAACGCCTTACTTACCAGGTTAAGAAAAAACATCAAACTTAAGGACTGCCATCTTTCTTCATTTATCTACAAGCGCTCTGCTAAATACCTTACCGCATCAACATGACTGGAAGTATAACTGGGTGCTGAACTGCGAAGTACAGAGAGAGCTTCACCACGACACCAAGATCACCCAAACTGAAGAATACGACATATTCAATCTGAAGACCAGCTAAGAGCAAAACTATACCATGGCAGAAGTCGAGGAGCTGCCCGTGGCTAACCTCTCATTATGAATGGTGAAAAATTTCATTGTACCAAAAACAAGGCAATCTTCATGTTCGATTAACGGACAGAATCAATTGAGCAGATCAAGCGTGCGATTGCCATGGAACGGAGTTACCGCTACCTCGTACAGTAACCGGATAATTAACAAAATCACATGTGAAAAGTGTTACAAATGTTACCACCGGCAAAAATCTACGGTGATATGTGCAACCCAAAGTTTAATAAAGACATAGCCGGACAGTGTAAAGGAAAACCGTACTTACTGTCCTTTAATGATAAACAAATAGAGCCCTTCCATCGACCTCTTAGCAAATCCACAGGAAACGGAGGTTCAACAAGTCAACATAAAACTGTTTAGTGTCGTATCGCTGTGGATAACAAATTCACTCGAGTGGGATGAGGAAAGCATACGTATTGATGGAAAATTCCTATCAAATCTTCGTTTCGCCGACGACATCGCCATCTTATTAAGAAAAACCAACGAAGCAAACACGATGATCAATGAGCTCGATAAAGTAGAAAAAAGATCGGACTACGCATAAATCGGAAGAAGACGCAGTTCATAAAAAACGCAGGGTGCGAAGCGAATACATCAAACTGGATGGTTCTCCTATTACAGAGACGGCCTCATACATATATATTGGGCATTCAAAGAACATGGATAACAACATAAAGGAAAATTAGGGAAAAAAGAAGAGCAGCATGCGCCGCATTCAGGACTACCAAAGAAGCTACCGACCAACTGATGATCTGAAAATCCGCGCTCACCTTGTCGATTCGATAGTCCTCCTGGCCTTCTGTCTCGTAGCAGAGACGTAAGCTGATACTTCACCCAAGTCAAATATACTGCGCACTGCTCATAGAGAGCTTGAATGATGTTGTATGGAATATAACAAACACACAGAACATTTAGCTGAAATGCGAAGCTCTGAGCCTCGAAATCTACCTCATCTTAGAGACCCAGGGGAACATACTTCGATAGCGAAACATGGATGGGCCCGAAATATAATCTGAAGAACATATAACAGATGGACGAAAAGAACTGTAGAGTGGACTTCATGTGGATGCAGGAATCCCCTACGAAGTGTTCACAACTAAAATCAATCAAAATTTACTTACAGCTGCCGACTTTTTACAAACGAAGGTATGAGACTCACATATTATACCATAGGAATAAAAGAGCTCTAGGCGTTGATCAATCCCTAAGGGATGCGCCGTGCGTTCGACTTCACTAAGCATCGTTGGAAGTGACCGAATGCATATTTGGCCTTTACAATGACTCGCAGTGGCCTATCGATGGATCGAGCCAGTGCTGCTATCCTCGCAGACAAGTCTGGTACCAATTTACCGAACTCGAAGGGACAGAGAGCTCAGTGAGTCTGGGCGCAGAATCAACCTCATGTGTATCGTAGGGCGCCTCCGACATTAAACCACCACCATGGACGACGACTGCGCGAGAAAGGCACGAATGGCAAATTTGCTAAGGTCAGTATAACTCGATAAGTCGGGCAGTCCAAGTATCGAAATAATGATAAGCAATAAGAAATGATAATATAAAATAAGCCGGATTTCGAATTTTTTCGCAACCTAGCTATGAGGACTACACTATAGTGAGTCGTAGAAATGTGCAGCAAATACCGGCTACCTACAATTTTAACCCTGTTTAACTAGCATTTGAGACTGCGATAAGCAACGTCAAATTATGCCCTTTAGTTGACCAAAGTGCACACACCTTCTACATAAAAAGAGCTTGCTAACTGAAGTAATCACTGTAAAATGACTATACAGCTTCTTTACCAATCACTGATCACCCCAACTTGTAATAGAACACGAAAAGTCGACAAAGTATCACTAAACATGTTCTTCGTCGAGCTACAGTGCTGTATTTAGCCAACCCACAGGGAATTAACAAGGGTAGGGTTGTTGGACGACTCCTCTTCAACATCCGTTTTGCCGATGAAAAAACGACATTGCATTCTGAGCAGCTCCACAGAACTACGGCAATGCCTAGTGTGCTCAAGCAAGGAAAAAATCTAGACTAAAATCAATTGGAAGAAAACCCGAACCACGAAGAACGCCTATTGTAAAGAAGAGCAGTCTCCGAGACACGAAAGAATGCGTCTCAAAAAACGAACATCGATGGGACGACCACATAATGTGACGAGAAGACAGGTAGAATCAAAGACTAATAGAGTGTATTCCGAGCACAAAGACAACATAAACCAACTACAATCACAACTTGAAATCAACTTTCAAATCCTCAGCCTACACGACCTCATTAGGAAACGATGGTTGCAAGGCAACGGAAGGAAAAGGAAAACGTGCAAGGGCGACACGTGAAGACGGACCACCTAAGCATCTGATGAGTAAGTAATGATAATTTGCACTCGTCGTGATGTAAAAAGGTAGATCAAACAGACGAACATCAGAATGGTTCATAAGTTCTCTAAAAAAAAATACAGTCCCAGCAAGCTTATCATAAATTGAAACGAGTTGTGGCTTTAAAGGAGGTGCTGAATTAGGTTATCGACTTCTGTCGCAATAAACAATAATGCTGAGATATTCGCAAAACTTGGACCCCAGGCCGGATTGAGCCATGATTATCCTTTCCTCGGGTTTGCGTGTTACACACTGCACCACTGAAGCCCTTAGTCGTTGCTTAAATATTCTGCTTTAAAAGTTCTATAACAATCAGAAACATAAAGAACGAACATATATTCCACTGTTAAAGGAGAACTAGAAGAATCCGAAAGATAACAAGGCTCCTTAAACAAAATAACAGCGACCAGTCTCATTCAAAAGGCAATTTCTAGAAGGGTTAACCCATAACACTCGGTATTCAGCATTAACAAACCACCACCATTCATGAAACAACTATTATATAGAAAAATTTTTATGTAGAGATAAGAGAGATAACAACGCTAGGAACGAATATTTCAAAAACACTATTTCCTAAATCGAATGATCCACATGGCGAACGTAAGAACACTTAAAGAAAACCTGAAATACACAGTTCTTCCAGATAAAACTAGAATTTGGGAGTGTCTCCAACAAAACTAACCATGTCAACAAGTAAGATAAGTGATCGTTTCTAACATTGACGTTTGTCTGTCCACCGATTGGTCCTCCATCTACAGTTGATTCTTAAATTTAGACAGTTAACCTTATTTACTGTCAATGAAGAAGAAAAATACAGCGAATAGAAAGAGGTTACCATATACTGCTTCTAGGTAGATAGGGTCCGTGTTGTAATAACGTGCCATTTCAAAAAAATCCTTATAGAACCACTGTCCCTTCTCCGGTACGTTTTCGCTGATAAACTGTGGACGCTAAAGTGTATAAATATACTAGTATCGAAGCAAAATGGTCCTAGAGTTTTGTGAAGCGTTCAAATGCTTTCATAATATATTTTCTGTTACCCACTGAACGGTTTAATTCCTACCGTTTCACTTTTCCTTACGATAGCATCGAGTGTTATTAACCCTTTAGGCTGAGACGACTGACGAGAACTTTGCGAGATCATGGAAGCAGGAACCCAACCACGGTTAACCATAACTATAAGGCTGAAAAGTATCCCAAAGGTATAAATGTGGTTGCAAACTATATTAGACAAGGCGGAAGTAAACCAAATCTTAAAAAGGTAGAGAACAAACTAAGATAACAAGAAAGAAAATGTGCATGAAATAACACAAAAAACCGATTTTCTACAGATCTCGTCATAAACAATTAATGTATTTACATAAGTTCTAATGAACTGCCCTTGTTGAGTTGATGGGAGGTTGGTACAAGCTGTCGTGGTTATTCTTGGTCGATGGCTAACGTTTCGGCAAATTCGCCTTCCTCAGAGCCGGGACCGTTTGTATGTCACAATAACCTTGCAATTCCTTAATGACAATACATCCTTTACAAGTCAGAAAATATTAACATATGTCCATGCTCTGAGGAGGGCGAAGTCATCGAAACGTCAGTCATCAAACAACAGCAATAACTTGTACTAACATCGCATCAACTGAATAAAAGTAGTTCGTAAGAACATACATGGATACGCATGAAATGTTTCCTATTTGAAAAACAAGTTTTGCGGAAGCTTACTTGGAATTTGAAAGACGAAACGGAGTGATAATGTGAGCACCGTGACTAGAAAGGCTATCAGTGGAAAATATGAATCCTTGTCTCTCCTCCACATGTCCTAGACACAGTTTGTTATCGGGTAATCTCAGTTCGCATCAACAGAAATGAAAATGTCTGACCAGGATCAAAGCGTCCTCGAGGGGAAATGTAGAACTCTCTTTCATGAAGAAACTCGCCAGTTATGCGGACTCTTCGATATTCCATAGTGTCCAGTTTGGATATGCTAGATAGTATTTCAGAAGCTGAGTTTTCTCTAACCTCTTTATGATAATTCGATATGTGTTCAAACTGGTATATGGATTATAATGATCCAATTTAAAGACATACCAAACAGTGTTAACCACAAGCCTATTCCAAGAACCATGATTAAAATAAAACCTACTCATCAAGAGGAAAATCAACAGCAGGTTCATTTAGTCGTCCTTTCAATTTCTCAATAAGATCCAATTTCCATCGCAGTCGATAGGTTTGCCAGCATCCAAGACAGAATGTTGTGACCGGAATCACCTTTGAGAACTATTAGTTACGACAGTGTTAAACTTTTAATTACCGCCTATACTTCTTTTATGACATGGTATGATGTGAAATTCAACCACTATAATGCTAAGATTGCTGCAAAACTGGGATCATTGGAACCCACGATCACTTTTTCTGGGCGCCCACGTGTTGTGCGCTGCAGTATGAAGTCCTCAGTTTTCCTTTCTCTCAGCAGTTTTCTACCTAACGGTGCTATCAGCAACCACCCGACAACGGGAATCAATATTACTGGTAAAACACGGCTGAGAGAAAGGCGAAACGAGGAACGCGCACGGCTTGGTGGCGAGCACATCAGCCCCTGGAAAGGAGACTCCTGCAGTCCGGAGTTTTGCAAATATCTCAGCACCAATGTAAGGATATTTCACATCACACCCTGCCATGAAAAAAAGAATAGGCAGTAAATAAAAGTGACTACTATCGATTATGTTCGACAAAGCGTTTATAGGATTACAAAAGTTCAAAATTACTTCATCAAAACGCAGTAGAAACTAAGGTAATAAAAGTAAATCGAGAAAAAAAAACACCTCACAAGCAATGCATAGGATCCAAAAAGCCATTTAGCCTTCCCAGATCCCTCGTCTTTCTGGGCTTCTGTTTTGCTCAATGCATATCTTTCTCTTCTACTACGATCATCTAGCTGAAACAGCTACATATTTCCTTTTGTAACAACTAGAAATAGCAGCGAGTTACTTAAGAAGTACCTGAATTATTTCCTCCGTTCTTCTTCTGGATAAGGCAGTGGAAAACGAGGAGGTGCCATAGGAAACTCTGGATAACCGGTGAAGGAACGTAAGTGACGTCATATTCACAATTCTGGATTTGACATCCAGAATAACGGATTTTAAGGACCTTGTTTCCTTCAGTAACGTCTCTTCATAGGGTTTAGAAAAAAGAAAAGCCGGTTGCATGAGACGTCGATAACTATTAAAATCAGAAGAAACGCGTTAAGTCCGGAAGATTTACAGTTCAACGCACTTAGGTGAACAAGCGTTCCTGTGAGAAGAGTAGTTCGATAGATCGATCCGTAAATCACATGATGGAAGTCACCTATTTAAAAATATTTTTCAAAAAAAGTGTAAGTGATGAAGAACACCACACGGAAATAGAACTGAACCAGAGCAAAAATCGATAATGGGCAGCTATCCAGACTCACACACTTCGACGCACCCTTACCTACTTGGTATCCTTGTCCATAATACTATATAGAAGACGTTAATAGTAGTAGGTTTTTAGCCAGGCAAACTTCTTCATACACAAATAATGATGTCCGATATATTGTTAAAAGTTACAGTTAGGGTTAGTTAGTTAACTTACAATTAAGGTTATTTTGGTTAAGTTGCGGTTAAGGTTAGTTAGTTAAGTTACCGTTAAAATTTAAAGTAAGAGAAGTTAAATGCAGTTATACTTACAAAAAAGAGTTGCAGAAGGTTTACAGCTACAGAAATACAGCTGTAAAGCTATATGATCCTCATGAATAACAAATCAGTCAATCCAATCAATATCCTGCCCTCTCTTGGTATCATCCTCTTGCTATCGTCATCCCTATTGCGGTATAAAAGACGTTTGCGTTACTAAGTTATTAACCAGATGAAGCTTCCTCTGTAGTGACATAGTTACATGTTAATGTCATAGTTAACAATTAACTAGTTAGCAGTTTGTAGTTAATTAATAATTAGTTAATTTCATAGAATATGCAAAAGTTAAGCGCAGTTGTACTTAGAAGGAGTTACGGAAAGTTTACAGTTACAAGAATACATTTTGCCTAAGCCTAAGCCTAAGGCAAACCTAATAAACAAATACGTTAACGTTCGGAAGATTAAGAAACCGTATACTGTACTTGTAAACGAAAGAACTTTCATTCTTTAAGGCATTAAGACGTTTAGACAGACAGATACAAGACAAGACAGACATTAAAACATTCGTCACCTTCATTTCCTTGCTCTTTATTCATTCATTTCTCTCATTCGTTCATTCTTCATCCCCCTTTCTGTGTTACATTTTGTTTTCATTCTCTTAACATTTTCGAAACTATAGTACATGGAACAGATATGGAATGGAGTGCTTGAGCTCCTGCTTATGGAGAATGTCTACTATTTTCTTTGGTCGGTGAAGGAATATCTATTCGACTAATCATATCTTTGAAGATGTTGGCAGAATGAAAAGAAAGTGGGAACGAAGAATGAAGGAATGACGGAAATGAATGAATAAAGAAGAATAATGAAAGTGAGGAATATCTTAATGTCTTGTCTTGTCTATCACTCGTAACGTCTCAGTGTCTTTAAGAATGAAAGTTCTTTCATGAACAGACTGTGTAGTTTCATAATTTAGCACAACTAGTAATGAACTATTAACATGGGTGTCTTTCTTAACTTTCTGAACCAACGTCCAATTTTGTTTGCGTCTTAAATAACGCATAAAATCGTTACATCATTAGCTAACCAGTAAATGTAAAGTCACGTAGGAAACACAGGTTAAGGGTGCATAAGGTGGAACTAACAAAGCTTACTTGTAAGCTTTTGGATGCTGGAAAACTCTATTATAAAGTTAAAACACTATGTGGGACTAACTAATTGTTACTTTCCTTTTATCTCAGCGCTATTGTGTAGTCTTTGAAAATTAGCCATGACTAGACTTGAAGGAGATTTGTAAAGTTATAGTTCGGTTTCTGTCGACGGGATGGTTACCAGGAGTCATAATGTCGTGTTTGGCTTTCATCTCGCTGTTCTTCCTGTTCAGTTTTGTTTCTTTCCACATAGACGAAAGAGAATCCATTTTTTCAGAAGTTCAGAGTGTCAACGTCGCTGATCAGCTTGCGATGGCAACTTCTTCTTCGACTTCTATGAAGAAATGTGGGTGTTCTTCTTATATCAACTTTATAAATGCCGTTGCTCTTGACAATCTTTTGATTGTTATCGTTCCCGGAAAGAGTTTGCGTTAAAAAGGTTATTTGATTTTTCGATATTTACCCAGAACTGTCTTTAATCCTTACGTTCTTAGTTTATGACATACATGCTTCGTATTAGTCTAGGTACGGAAAACGGTGATTTTGATGAGTGTCGCCGACCCAAGAAGTTGTTTGACGCAAATGCTTCCGATTCTGAAGCTTCATCCGATGGTATGCATTTATTGAGTGTTGGTTTTTTCTGCCTCTTGTGCACTATTCCATCACCACTTTTGAAGAACTCTAAAGACAGGATTGGCTTGGATTTTATGATGATTAGGACCTGAAAAAGTGGTTGTGGGTTCGAAGCTCAGCTAAGGTTTCAAGTTTGGCTCAGTCCAGTTCTGGTGGTTTTCCCATTATTTAAAAGCGCCTTTCTATCAATGTGAAAACTTGAGCCGAAAACACCAGACCATTGTTGCTATGCGATTAATGCGATTATGAAGGTTTCTTCCTTGGAGTTCACGTCGAGGTTTTGATATTGTCCTGAGATCTCAAGTGGTGGTTTTGATTCTTGAGCTAGGCTAAGTTTATATTTTTGAGTTTAGTGTCACCACCAGGGTACCCATGTGACGGTGTTAATCTTGAGACTCTTAAAAGCTCTGATCGCTGAAACGTTACCAGTTATGTGTGTTGTCTGTCTACAACCTCATGTAATCGTGTTACTATCACAGCAACTCTTTTGCCATTTGCTATAACCGTTTAATGCATTCTTTAGAAGTATTTTCATTGTTTTAGATCGTCCTACCTTAGATCCTGAAAGTCCCAGCCGAGGCGGATGCTTAAAGTCTGATCGTGCCAGAGACGATCAACCGGGTTCTAGCAGAGGCAGAGCACTGCAACAGGTAATACTCACAATATTGAGTGCATTATTGCATTTGGAAGCTGATGCAGGCTGTATTTACGTTTCTGGTCATATTTTTCATGCAGATGATAGTCCGTTCAGCTGTGAACTAACCACTCAAGAACAAAAGAACTAAATTTTTCCCACAACCGACTTTTAACCTCGGCATGGATTGGTAATTCGATGTTTTTGTTTTTCCAGAGTAGAAAGTATTTCACAGTAGACGTTTTCGATCCTATATGGATGGATTTCATTTTTTCGTGTTTTCTAGTGATATCTAACGGGTTCATTTCATCTGGATTCCTTTACTATGGTCCGTTCCTACTTTTACAATCTTGATTTGCCTTATATAAAAACTCAGGAACAGTTGTATAGATGGATATACATTAATTCCTTATATGCTTTTCTTAAGGGATGTTCATCTGGGTGGACTAGAAAGGTTTAAATTCTTACAAGGAATTAGAAATAGTTCATGGAAATGTGTAGAAGAAAATTTCTATATGTCCATCATTATGAGTTCCCTAAAAGTGTCATGTCCTATCTTCATCGAAATACCTAAGTACTTGTAGATGAATGAATCTTTGGAAAATCTATCGGAAATTCACTGTAACTGAGTGGATAACTCTTTCTTTCTCGTTCATTCCTTCTCAGTAGTGACACCAAGAACAGCAATTTATCTTCGGTATAACTCGGTATGGGAAATCGGCATCGTGATACATTGTTAGGGTCACATGAGGTTGTTATAAAAACCTATTGGTAAGCTTACGCTTGTTGTTGCAGGACTTTGTTATGCCTAACGTTTCGAAGCAATCGCTTACTCTACACGTGAAAATTCTATAGCAGCCTTGTCTAAGTATGTCTGCTGAAACAAAGCATTGGTAGGATTTGTTTTGGAATTGGAGAGAATGCAATATTATTTTTAATTCCAATACCCACAGTATTCATCATGACATAATGACTGTTTATTCCATGGTTAAAGTACCTCAACCTTTTTTATTTCATTCTTTTACCTTCTTGATGCTAACAGTTGTTTCAATGTCTGTCTGACGAGCAGCTATGGTTATGGAACAGTGGTGATTACAGCGCTTCATCTTTTTTCGGTTAGAGATTTTTGGAGCCCAGTCTTTTACATGACTTCCACAGTTTGAGTTCCACGTTCTTCGTCGATAAGAAAGAAATACATAGAGAGAGAGAGAGAGAGAGAGAGAGGGAGAGAAATTGAGATGTTTTGTAGTTCGCCAAGTATCTGTTGCCTTACTTTTAGGTAACCGAGTCAGGTGGGATCCAATTAAAAGCGTAGCTACCCACAAGCGAAGTCTATTTGATAGTATAGGTGCAAATATTGAAATGTCTTTCCTGATCTAGCTTATCGACTAACAGTAAACCACTCCTATACGGGATTTCTCTGATACTTCTATCGCTATGCACAACACGAGTCCAGATTTCCTTTCGATTCCTTACCATAGCTGATGGATGAGAGGTGCAACAGAGCAACACCATTCCGCCAAAGTCATAGGACAAATCAAAGTGGGTGTTCATTGATTATCTGGACCACACGATGAGTGGGTTTCGAGAGTTTAATACCAGTTGCACGATCTTTTCTAGTACATAATCGACGAATCAGCAAGCACACACAATATTCATTCACATTAGAAAGCTCACACATTCGAAAAATATCTCATTCTCGGTTCAGAAGAACGCATGTTAAAAGGTAGACATGGTTGGGCCAGTTATACAATGAGAATATTGGTAATAAGGATTCAATAGTACCTACAGTACTACATTTTATACGATTACTTTCCATCTGCTATCCATATTTCGGCTAGTCACTGTGTCGATCGGGCTGGCGTCTACGATGTTCCATTTCCATCTCGTCGTTTTTAGAACTATAGTTATGGTTCCCAGGATCGACTTTCTCTTAACCTCAGCATTGGAATATGAATGTGTCGTTTTCTTGTTCAGCAATCGCAAGGTTTTTAAACAGCATACATTTACTTCCATAAAAACACAATACAATACAACGCTAGCTGACGTTTCGGCAGTATCGCCTTCTTCAGAGCCGCTTTTTCGTGACTTCCAATGAGGAAGTTTAGAACCACGTGGGCAGTCGTCAACCACATGCGACTATAATCAGCTGTTCTAAACTTCCTCATTGGAAGTCACGAAAAAGCGGCTCTGAAGAAGGCGATACTGCCGAAACGTCAGCTAGCGTTGTATTGTATTGTGTTTTTATGGAAGTAAATGTATGCTGTTTAAAAACCTTGCGATTGCTGA